>JAZHYW010048846.1:0-238376 GCA_037355805.1 Ixodes ricinus
CCGCAGTTGGACGCGGCACCAGCAGCACTCCCCTCTCGAACCCTCACCAGCGTTGGCGCGCGTGGCCGCTCTGCCCAACGTGCTGCCGAGGCGACATTAAACCTGGCGATACCACGCCCGCGTGGTCCCCTTTCGCTTTTGGAGGATAGATACTGGCATTTGGTCACAGGCTTTTAGTTAGCTCGTTGCGTGACCAGAAAAAACGTGGCATTGATATCTTTTGCTGACGAACTAAAAGAGAGGGAGAAAAAAAATGGTGTTATCGACATTTGCTAAGTAGGTCCTTGAGAAAGTGGTTATTATCACACGCGGGCTCTTTTGGTTTTTCTTCTTGGCAATAAAGCGAATTGTTCCGGTTTTTACGAGGGTTATGAAGGAGAAACTTGATTGAAAAAGTTAGTTTACCGTCAGCTTTTCCCGCTTACGCCGCGACTCTCCGCTCCTCGGAGTCACTGAATGTTTTTCCGAATGAGGGCAGTCTACTCCCTCGCCTGTGGGCCGCGAAGTTTACGACAGTTGACGACACGGCGATGCGGGGCACTTGTGCCGAGCACGATACAAGTGGCGCGAGCTTGGCCAGCAGTAAAAACTGCACATGCCTGCAGTTTCGAATGCGACGCCATCGCTGCACGGAACTTCGTTCTGAGATCGTCTTCTGAGCGACGTCGTTCTTCTGTCATTCCAGAAGGCTGCCACCGCACTCGATAACCAGGAAAAGGCTGCTGCTCCTGACGCTACGGCTACCGCTGGTGAGGCCAGTAGGGATGGCAGAGTTCTTTTTGCAGCCTAGTTTTTCAATGCTTTAGCTGCATGTTTCAAAGGAAAAAAAAACAAACAAATTTTTTTTCGTATAAGGTTTGTCAAAATATTGGGTGCTGGAGAGAATATGCCACCTGCGTTGAGTTCTTATTTGAACTTTTATCTTTTGTTCACGGTCCACTCGTTGAAAAACACGGTGAGATAGCCCAAGTACACACCTGATCGCGCCAAACCACAGTCTCGTCCTCATGGTAATGTCTGGCTGCTATGGTCACTGAATGTCAGTAGTGTTGCACGCGGACTGAAGTAACCGAGAAAAGGACGTCTGGAGACCCCAGAGTGGCTGCCAAGTTGGAGCGTTTAATCTGCTAGCTCGTAGCCCTTTTTGCCCCATTTGTCTCGTGGACTCGTGTGAGCACCCGCGTGCTAGGCGGTCTTTGCAGTGACGTAGCATGCCTTTTGTGCCCGTCACACGGGCCGGCACGAGTGCACGCGCCGGTTACGATGATGTACCATTCCCTCCCCCCTTACAAGTTCAATTGGTCCGGTGGTTTGCGCTATGTGGTTCGAACGCCTGGGCAAAGCTGGGTATGTATCTGGCTCAACTGGCTCCAAGTCGCCGTGCTCCAGTCAGACACGTCACCGGAAGTGGCGTGCCTGGCTGGTCCGGAAGTGGTGGTGGAAGTCGACATCTTCTGACGTCAACTGCTTCTCCTGCTCACCCGTCTCCACCTTGCCTTCCGGCCTCTTGCGGGGCGCGTGTATCACCCCATCGGCGCAGTTGGTCCAGGTGACGCCGTTTTTGTACACCGGGTGTGTCCAAGGTGACCGTGTGCCTCCCTTCGGTCAATATCACCGTCCCTGGTAGCCACCTTCGCCCTGGCCGAAACTGTCGAGACCAGACGTGCATTCCTGGAGTAAGTGACAACCTGGTGCTCGAGGTCTGTTAGACGATCTTGTTGGGCTCGTGTTTATCTTCTCCTGGAACGCAACTACTCAACCTTGATCTGGGTTGAAAGCCCATCAGCTTCTGTGCCGGTGACTAGCCGTCTTTGGTTGGCGTCGATTTGTATCGAAATACAAACTTCAAAATACAGTTCAGCAGGTTGCCTTCATTGTTTTTCTTTGACCCTTCTTTATTAGCACGCACCGCGCATTCCGCTAGCCCATTCAACTGTGGGTGATATGGGGCCGTTGTCAGATGATGCACATGGTTGTCCTGTAGGAATTGTGCCATCACTCCACTAAGAAATTGAGAACTGTTATCCGATACCAGTGTTTGAGGCAAACCAAAGTGCATGAAGGTTCCCCAAGTATGTCAATTGTAGTCAGCTGTTGCTGTCTTCATGGCTACGGCCTCAATCCACTTAATCTCCGCATCAACAAGTACAAAATCCATGTGCGGGCAGCACCAGCATCTGTTAGTATCTGGCCATTTTGAAGAAACCTGGGCCGCAGGCATCGGCAAACACTGCACGCATTGCAGGCAGTTTTGCACCAATTTCACAATCTTCATGTCTAATCCTGGATACCAAAAGATAGTTCAAGCGAGACTTCATTGCCGATATTCCGTGGTGAGTGTCGTGCAGCTCCGTCAGCATTTCTGTCCGCAGAGCTTCTGGCAGAACAACGCGATGGCGCCAGTAACTCGGATTATGGCTCACCGAAAGTTCATCTCTGCGTAAAAAATACAATAGTAGTGGCTGCTCCTCCACGCTTGACCTTGACGGCCGCCCATGCGGAATCCATCTCTTCACTTGCTGAAGTTTCTTGTCGTCGTTGGTTAGGGTTGTCATCTGCTGTGCCGACAAAGCCCTGTCATCCAAACTGCTTGTACGCAACACATGCTCCATGGGCTCTCTAGTGGTGAACATTAGACCCCGGCAACGGCAAGCAACTTAGTGTGTCGGCATTCCCATTGTGCTGTCCTTTCCAATATTGAATGTCATACTGGTATGCCGTGAGGAGCAGCGCCCACCTCTGGACTCGGGCTGCCGCCATTTCTGGGATAGCTTTCTCCAGATGAAAACGCCATCAGAGGTTTGTAATTTGTCACCAATGTGAAGCGATTGCCGAAGAGATGATCTCGAAACTTTGTCACTCCAAACACCAACGCCAGTCCCTCTTTTTCTAGTTGGGAGTAGTTGCGTTCAGCCGGTGACAGTGTCCTTGAAGGGAATGCTATCGGGTAGTCCTCTCCGTTGCAGCGATGCGACAAGACCGCACCCAGACCATTGGGCGACGCTGTTACACCCTAGTCGCAACAGTTTCCAAGGGTCGTAATGAACCAGAAAATCTGCCTCTGTCATTGCACGTTTCGTCTGCTGGAAGGCTCTTTCCTGTTCCACCTCCCCTGCCATTGCGTTTCCTTGGCCAGCAGTCGATACAAGGGAGCCAATGTGGTGAAAGGTTAGGCAAAAACTTTGTAATAGGTCACTAGCCCCAGAAAGAATTTTAGCAGGCTCGCAGATGTTGGCCTTGGCACTCCCGTCACCGCCTCGAGATTGACCTGCTGAGGATGAAGGCCCTTCGTGTCAATATTATGTCCCAGAAATGACACTTGTTTCTCTTCGAACCGACACTCTCCTAGGTTGAGCTGGAGTCCATTGTCCCGGAGTCGCTGAAACACCTGTTGGAGCGTCAAGGTGTCGTCCTCCTTCTTGGCGACAGTGATATTATCCAAGTATACCTTAACACGATGGAGTCCCTGCAGGAGCAATTCAATGTGTCGTTGAAACAGCGCTGGGGTGGACACGATGCTGAAAGCCAGTCGGTGGTAGCAGTACAGGCCCTGGTGTTTTTTCAGCACTGCCATCTTCAGAGCCTCCACCTCGAGAGGAAGCGGATTGTACGCTTTGCGTAAATCCAATGTGCTGAAGACCTCTCCTCCATAGAGCGACGCAAAGATATCGTTTATCTTTGGCAAAGGATGGCGCTCCAAGTGTGTCGCCGAATTTAGTCTTTTTAAAATCTTCACACAGCCTTATGTCACCGTTTTTCTTCACCACCAGCACGACCAGTGTGGCCCACTAAAAAGTGCGGATTGAAGAGAGCACTCTCTCCTACAAGTTGACCTACGACGAGTTGACGTATTCGACGAGTTGGCCTGCGACGAGCTGGTTTTCGACGTGTTCACCGGATCACCTAGAACGCATCTCTAGTTAATGTACTCAGCGTCCTATTACGCCCCGTATTGAAAATGGTCCCAAAGTGGAAACAAATACATCGTAGAAGCCGGCGTGTCATGTTGTCGGATGTCGCAATCCTGGTACTCGAGCGTAGAAGTTCTGAAAAAAGAAAGCATGAGCGAATGCGAGTGTCGCTTTTGTCGCGGCATCCTTGCCCCTGGCTGCCGAAGCTTCTGTGGAATGTCACAATGGACAGTGACCTGCAGCAAAATAGGTGTCTGCCATATACACCACCACTGATGTGACATCACCAGGATTGCGACCGGCGACATCTAAACGCACCTATGACGTCATTGAGCGGAAAACTAGAGACTACCTTTAAGGACGCAGTAAACGCACCAGACGACTTGTTTCATGCACCATAACACAAACACAGCGTCTGAAGCCAGCTGCTGCTGTGCCAGCTTTCGAATTAGTCTGCTACCAACATGGCAACGCTAGCTTGGGCTTCAAGCTAGGCTTCCAAAAGACCGCGCTATGCTTGGTCACCCGTCGCCTCGCTCTGGTTCGGGAAAATTTAATATTATCTCGGGCCCAAGCATTCACCGAGCCTGGTGGGAACCGCCAAGGGGTCGCCAGGCTACCGCTTCCCACTGTCAGCGTCAACCTCCACAACGATGCATCCGAGATTGGCTAGCATTGCCACATTCATTTTAGCAGACGGCACTCAGAAGATGGCGTCTGCCGTTAACTGGCTTCAGATGCTGCGTTTGAGCGTTCGTCCATAAAGAACTCTCCTTTGCCACGGTAACCGTAGCAGACAGACTTTATTGCGTGGAAGGAGATGGCAGGGTGGCAAGATTAGGTGCATACTTGGGCTTTTTCGTTGTGCTTTTTAGTAATTGTAACGTGAACAAAGTATCCCCTCTGCCCTACTAGCGTGGCAGAGGCAGGGGTATGCAGAATGTGATGTGGACGTGGTGTGAAGGGCCGGTAGAAGAAGACTGCCGAGGAGTAGCGTGTGCACAGCCACACGGGGCATTTAAAGAGGAATCTGATGCCCCCACGAGATTGCAGCTTTCCTTGTTGAGTGTCCGCACGGCTGAGCACTTGGGAGCACACTTCGAAGGCTCCGTGCACACGGCTGGCCTCGCAGCCCTGTGTCGTGCATGGTAAGGGTGCGAGTGCTCCATTGGTGTTTGTTTTGTGGGTGTCATCTTCTGCAGTGGCAAGGTGAATGTGACCTTCTCAGAGTCTGCCGCAGTGCGACACACAGTAGACAGAGCATGCAGAAAACAAAGCGATTGGAACTCGGCAGCACCGTAGTGTGCCTAGATTAGTTTGCAACTAGTCGATCGGGGTCACGTGAATTGCGGGTCACATTTGCAGTGAGACATGCCAGGAGGTGGCAAGGGAGTCGATTGTCTGCAAGCATCTCCACCTTTCCCCTGCCTTCCTACTCTGCCACACGATTGCGCAGCGCATGTGCGCTGCAACCAATCTCTGCAAGAGGCATCTGTCATTAAATTGTGCTCCCCATTGGTTTGAGGTGGTCCCTCTCTTCAATCCAGACTAAGAGCCTAGATTGTAGGGAGGATCCATCTGAAATCATGGGCTGCATTTGAAATGTAATGGAGGATGCCACCGGCAAAAATAGGTCGCAAGTGTGCATGTGCTGCGTTTGTCGTTGGCAAGAAAACGGGCAGAGAGGCTCGTGGAGCGACCAACCGTTCGTCACCTCCTGTCGGCTTGTATTGCAAACGCGGCCCGTGAACCATGCAATTCCGATCGAGCAGTTGGAAGCCCTGGATTGTGGGCTCTCCACAGCGCCGAGCAGACCCTGGTGCCAGCTCGCGGCAAGAAAGAATGAAACACTCAAGTCCATTGTGGCAAAGGGAGCACGTCTAAAGTAGTGTGGGCTTTTCTTTCACTGTTTGTCGCTCTCTGCACTCTTCTCTGGAGAGGCCTGAGCGAGCTCGTCTTGGGGCAATTGTTTTACCCCTACTCGAAGAAGAGGTCAGTGTCCATCAGTGAGGGGACGGCAGCCGTGGTGTTCGGCTGGGCAGTCTGCCTGTCGACTCTCGTTGGCACCTAACTGGATATGGTTAAGTGTCAGCCATATAACACATCCTGCATTAAAAGAGTCAGACATAAGGACCTAACTCGATACCCAATTTTCTCCAGCGCCTAATATTTTGACGAGTCTAACACGAAAGTATGTTTTTAGCTCACTATTTGAACAAAGTTTTGTGTACAGCAGCATGGGACTTAACTACCATTGTCCTTCTGGTCAATCATTGTCACAAGTGTGAACAAAGGCATGGTTTAGAACGGCCAGCGTTCGAACGTTAACGTTAAATCTCAAAGAAAAGACATGACAACCTTGATAGTTCCAGTCACAGCACAAACTGCTGGTAACTGTTTAATCAAGATTTCTATCATGCTAGCAAATCACATATCTGCCATTAGGTGCATACATGGTGCTACATGACAGCCATAGTAATATATCACAGGCAAGACCATAAGATTGAACTTTCACGCATTTCTTGCATTGTATCACTCTCCCCATGTCGGTATGGGCATATTCAGTCAGCGTGACTCGAGGCATCACAGGAAGGGAAGTTGGTTTTGGACCGCCTTCAATGTGGTCAAAGCCGCGATTTGCGGCAGATGTAGTGTATGGTTAGCTGCGCTGTGGTGGGTTTGAATACAAGCAAATGAGGGGGGATAACTTGGGCATATAAGCACTTATAAAACTGTACCAAACATCCATGTGGTCAGCGAAAAAAAGAATAGAAATATTGGCCAATTGTTGTGCCTAGTGACATGGATGGACGCAAAGCACTCAAGCAATCTCTGTTTCGAGGCGACCAGTTCCTGATAGATGGTCCGTGCAGTATTCTCATAATCCGATAATTTCGAGGCACTCACTGGCAATACTGGCATTTACAAAGAACTTGTTCAGTGGGTATACCCAATTTGGGTATTTGCCATATTGAGAATGACGTGGTACATGTACTTCCTGTGAACTGTGAAACAATTTTTTTCTATTAGCGTATTTGCAGCTCCTTGGAGGTCACAAAAATGGGGTTCTTGTTCTTTTCTATTTTTAATATTGAATGTGTGCTTTAGTTTGAATGCCAAGTGACCATGGAAAAGTGAGTGTGCACGACTGATACCAGCCAATTCACGATTAGCTTTTTTCGCTGCGGAAAGAAACTATTTCTCAGCTGCAAATTGTGTTCTGGGTAGTTGGGCTTTTATAGGTCATGCTTAAATGAAAACCTTGGCAGCATAAGTACCCTGTCAGTGTCCCTTTAAAGGGGCGCTGCAACTATTTTTCTACTTTCAATAAATGCAGCTTAGAATTATTCCTTGGCATTTATAACCTATGAAACACGCATTGTTTTTTTTTTTTCTCTCTACGCAGTGGCAGTCGCAGAAAAATTAGAAAAACTAACACCGTTGAACCCTCAACTTGCAGCCAGAAAGAGGCCACGTGATCTGGAACCGATTATATGCCGCCAATGTTTTTTACGTAGCCACGCGTTGATGTTGGCAGAGCACAACGCACGCTGAGTTGCACGCATTGTTAAAGGGTTACTTCCAGCAGCTACCCCGACAAACTATATTTTCGGAATCACCGGTCTTTACTCCTTCAGGCATGCTATTTAGTATTGCGAAATTCAGAATAGTTGTGGAATCGGCAAGTGAAAATGATGCCAAAGCCAACATTCAAATATACTCGCGCTTTGCAGTGGCGTGACATGAAGTCAGGAAGGCAGGCTTCGCAGGTCAATCTGGCAGTCTAAAAGTGGATTATGTCGAGCATTTGTTTCGAGCTACTGCTCGGGTGCTGGATCCAGCTTCTATGGCATTCATTTGACACCATGAGTGAAACTGCTTGTAATCGGTTGGAAACAATCTACAGTCCAAAGAGTGAACCCCTTCCTTCCCCTGACATCACTTTTTCATTGTTGCCAGAAGAGACTAGAAAAACATGGTGAGGACCAAAATTGTAAATTAAATAACTTTGGGAAAATACTTTATTTTGGCCCAATATTTGGGTTACTATTTCGGTGATGTTTGTTGGTGTGTTTAGCAAATTTTCAGGCCAACTGGGGACTATGAAGAGAACGTCGGGCTATTCCCGTCATCCCAGCGATTAAGCACGAGCCACTACCCGAATGCATGACAAGGCATTGATTGGTCACGAGCCAAAATCAAATTCCTACGCAGATCCGTAGTGTCCACTGTATGAGCAGCATTTAAATACCGTCCCAGCAGGGATCGCAAAGCTTGATGAGACTCCTGGGCATCGCATTCTTGGCATTGTCCCCACAGCTCCATCATAAAGTTTTGTGAAGGAGAGACTGAAAGAAAAATATTGCTTTTATCCTTGGAATTCCACCACGAGAAAGAAGCTTCATGGTCAGTGGTGCTGCTTTCGAGTATTTGTGGGTCCCGTCTAGTGTCAGTAAGCTGGTGTAAACTGAGAAACCTTCCTACCCAATATCTTTGCATGGTCCCTTTAAATCTTTATTTCAAACACTTTTTTTTCTCAATTAAAAAAAATAAAAGACTGTAAAATAATTAAAACGTAGGGATTGCACCCCCCCCCCCCCACACACACACACACACACACATATATTCTACACAAAGAAAGCCTGAAACACGCAAACTGAGTCATCTTGCTTGTCGTCTTTCTTCGTCATGGTGTTTTAAAGGGACGCTCCGTAGGAAACTAATCTTTGTTCATTTCTTGGTTACTCAGTTCCTCTAGTTCTTTCTCGAGGCCAGGTCGATACTGTTGTTATTTTGATATGACAAAGCTCTCCGACAAAGTTAATCATGATTTACTATTGCTGAAGCTCCCAGTTGTACGGAGTATCGCCGACCTTTTTGAACTGGTTTAAGACTTGCTTAATTGATCGTCGTAGCAGTGAGAATTGCGACAGCTATTTCGTTAACTTTCATCCCGACGTCTGAGGTGCGCAACGGTCTGACTGGTTCCTATGTCTGTATTCATCAACTTGATATTGAAAGTGTGTATAAAATTCTACACATGTTTTGTTGCTGAGCATCAAAATATCTGCAGAATCGCTTAGATCGTTTGGCGATTGTAGTGTATTGCAAGGTGGTATTTGACATATCTGAGTGACGTTCGCACGAACTAGTTGTTGCTGACAATGACAAAGCGAAAATCTTGTCAATATGTACTCATAAACACAATATGATATCATCACTCTTGCTGTACATAAATCAGCTACCATCCCACAGTACTAAGTTTCACGCACTTGGGATCTCTTGTGACACGACTAACTCTCTTTGCTTATCGTGTTTTCAAAAGATGGTTGACTCTTCTGATCACGAGCGATTGAGTTTGCTACAGCCCTCGCTATCAGCGACTTTGAGAATCATTGTAAGCCTTGCCCAACTGTTCTTATGTCTGTTGTGTGCGAAACTTGAGTTTTGGTAGTGTCCCATAGAATTCACGACTGCCACTGGATGCGTCACAGCTAGAAAATGTGCAGAAACGTTTTATTCGTCTTGTTTATGATAAGTGTTTGGGTAGAAGGTCTCTATTATGACTACGACAACATTATCTGAGAGGGCTAGGTTCACAGAATTTATTGAAGCGAGAGACTCTCGTGATATCCTTTATTTTACATAAAGTAATTAACGGTCACATCGACGCTGATCTTTTAGGCTCAGTGAATTTTCATGCTCCTGCTCGATCTTGTAGACATCGTCCCTTGTTTTACCCTCACTTTCAAGAAACATTGTCGCCATTAACCCGCATGCAAGTCTCTTTGAACAATGTTGACTCGCCAACTTTAGACGTTTTCAGTGATTGTACCACGTTCAAGCGCAATCCTGACTATGCACTGTACCATGTATAGGACAGGTGTCTCCATGAGATACTGCTGAACCTCTTTCTTTTATCCAATCGTGGACATTTGTACCACCATACCAAAACCTCACGGTTGTTCTGGGGCACTGGGGAAATAAACTATTATTATTATTATTATAATCCAATTAATACATGTCCTAACAACAGGCACATGCAAACCACCGAAAAACCATGAGTATTGAACACAGGTCTAAAGACAGTTTTTTCGTGCCAGTTTTGAAATTGTAAAAGCTTGAGTGAATGTGGAAATTGTTACCCATATTAAAAGTAGACAACTGTGGTTGGCAAGAAAAAAAAAAATCGGTTTTAAAGGGTGATTAAGGAGACAACTAGGATCACTGAGTGCTTCAAATTGTATAAGCATGCCCTCTTTAACATTGGACGATGACACTAAAGCATTTTTGTCTGTTTAGTCCCAAGTAGGTTGTGACTCGGGTATTTTTTAATGTTTTTCTCCCGTGAGCAGTTTACATTTGAAAACTGTCTTTAGACATGTGTTCAATACTCATGGTCCACAAATGCCTCATTTCTGCAAAACGTCTCTAAATGTGGCTCACTGGAGAAAGTCTAGTGAAACATTAAGTTTGTTAGCAGTGCGAAGTGGATAACCAGGAGCGGCAACCAACAAGTACAGGTTTCACTGCCTAAAGGTTAATTAGAAGAGCTCGCAAAGTCTTTGGCACATGCAAGTCGGTTCTGTGCCGTTTGTAATAGTATGACTATTACAGAGGTGGTTCACATGCACCAGGCTTTGGCAGTTCTCTCTCCATTTCCCAATGAACGGTGCCACCATTACATTGCTAGTGACACTTCACGGTCAAATAAAAGTTCCACAAACTGCCAGCCAAAAAGTTTCGTCGGACTTGCTAGTGTGACCGTCATATTTTCTTTACCTTGCGCTCGTTGCAGGCGACGTCGCAGAAGACAAAGCCGTGAAGAAAGAAACTGACAAGGCTCCCGATCCCGAAGCCAACGAGATAAAGATGGAAGACGTTGCCAGTCCCAAGAGCAATGGTTCGTACATCGTGTCGCCAGGTTTTGCCAAGCAATTCATAGGCCATTACAAGGTGGCGTTTAAACTAAAGTCATGTTTTGTGTTTCTTTCAAGGATCTTCGGATCAGGCGGCCGCATCCGAGGGCAGACGCAGGGGTTCGACGGCAGAATGGGGAATCTGGGGAAGCACAGAGAAGTAAGCAGTTCTTTCTGCGTTGCAGCTCCTCGAGATCACTTGCTACGTGGGGACATGCTGGCGATGTCTGTCGGTTGAACCTAGAACACTACCGATCTGCGTACATTCCATGCTTCATTCTTTCCCCATGGGCCTCGATATACATCCTGACAGTGTCTTGCTGCGACAGTTCCTCGTGCATAGTCCATAGATTCAACCTCACAAACATGTCGAAACTTTCAGTATAGTTGTAGGTAGATGGCGGAAGTGTTCAGTGCTACCCGATAGGTGGCGCCATTGTGTTTTCTCGTCGTAAATGGTTGCACCGTAGTCGATTGCACTCATATGCAAGTGTTTGGACGAGTCTCTACTGGCAGATGACCACTATTGATGCTTGCCACTACTGTAACGGCGAATTCCCCCAGCCCCCGGACGCCCAAAAAGAGGAAACCCAGAAGGGACCAGAACGGGCACAGCCAGAGCGAGCCAGAGTCTACGGACAGGGAGGGTGGCTCGAGGCCCCTGGCGGACAGCGCAGGCAACGGGACCGGGTCCGACGGACGGCCAAGGGTGGGACATGGACGGTGGGACCCACCTCTCTTCTCTTCTCCCTTAGTTCGCAGTCTGTTGCAGCTCTAATACGCCTTCCGCTAAATCACTCTGGCACCGAGGAATGTGCTATGAGCGCCGTTACAGGCGCTGCACGTACAACAGATCTCTGTTTGGCAAGTTCGAATCCTGGCCGAGGTACCCGCAATCTGACTGAGGCCTAGTGCGGAGAAGGCGCCAGATAACCCCGGTGTCGGCGGCAAATCAGAAGGTCCCTCTGGTGGTCAAAAATAATCCTGAGTCCACCGCTGAGGCATGCCAAACGCTCTTCGTTTGTCTGATGCGTAAAACAAACAAATTTGACGTCGTGCCTACACATGCTGGCATCTGCGGCAGTGACTGTTTGAGGCAAGAACCTCGAACGAGTGGCACTTTGCACACGCATTTGTCGATGCCCTATTTGGGTAATTTACCTCGAACCTTTTGTACAGATAAGGCAAGTGCCAGCAGCACATGTACTGCCTATGTTCCCAGCATTCTCTTGGGTGCTTTGGTAATTTAGTAGGACTGTTATCTGGTCAAAAGCAAAAGGTGTTCTCCCAGTGATACAACTCATTGTTATTTGCACGATTCGTAACGCATTCCCAATTCTAACGTGCGGATGTGCTTAAATCTTTGATGTCGGGAACGGAATTTTAATGACAGTTACACCATACAGGTAAAATCGACGAGGTTGCAAATCCTCTCAGTTCAAGCTCATACTTGATTGACGTGAACACAATTTAAACCGTATTGACTTTGGTAGCAGAAGTGTTAAAAACTGCTGTAGCTCGTGCTTTTTGTGAACTCTGTTTTTGACTTTGGTAGAAAACAACTCATAGGACCTACAGCTGTAAACATGTAGCTTTGTTGCCTCCATCCTTTCATGAATAGGAGTCATGTCAACCAAAGGCATAGTCTTTGTTGTAGTATAAAGTTTTTGTTACAACTCGGCTTTGCGCTTTCTTTGTTTTTCAGAGAGCATCCCAGAGTCTCACCGTTACGTTTGGGGTAAGTTGCACTTGCTGTTTGGCTTAGGAGGCCTCTCCTGAATTCATTCTGTATCATAGGTAGGGTTCTTTGTTTCCGAATAAATCCAATAAACTCGGAAAAAAAAAAACCTTGCCAGTAAAATTTTTGATGATTCGGATTGATCAGAAAAACTTAGAATTTCGAGGTCACGATGGCAAAGTAAAAAGGCAAAAAGGAGGATATTTTACAAATAAGGTTTGTCGAAGCACAAAAGTAATAATCCCCCTTCCCCAAAAAAAGAAATCAAAGAAAAAAGTTTATTATTTTCAAAAGGTAGTTTTACATTTATCTTGTCAAGGTTCATTTAGTATACAATTGGTCAATGTACTTCTGGACCATGACAAAAATCTACTGTTCAGGTTTCCAGTTTGAACCATACTATTTGGGCTTTGTAGAGGGAGGAGGGGTTGTGTTTTTGTAACGGTGAAAGATGTGAAGCTGTAGTTTCATAGGATGTGGAGCACAGCCGAATGTTTTATGTGATTGGCGATTTTGAAGTACTGACGCCTTTCCAAGATTTGTCTCGGAACAGTTTACTGCCATTCGCAAGGGCACCAGTGCCAAATGCAACTGCAGAAATATCTTTTGTTACCGGCGGCTTTTTTTTATGAATATAGTGCGTTTTTGTCCGGACAGTATTAATTTCTACATTGAAAAAAACAAGAACAGAGTAAAACTGAACCTCAAATCTCAAAGAATGCACCGAGAAACTGAGGAAGAGGATGAGACGAGAGTGTGCAGGTACGTCAGAATGCCGAGCTCTGGTTTGAATTATTAGTGGGTAGACTTAAAGCTAGTCGCCTTTTGTCACCACTGCACTCGTCGAACATATTCGAATGCGAGAGCCAAATGCCCGACGCCGGTGTTCCACATTCGATGAGTGCAGTGGAGACAAATGCAACTAACTTTAGGTCTACCTTCTAATCATTTCAGTCGGAGCTCGGCATTCCGACGTCCCTGTGTGCTCTCGTCTCCTCCTCCTTTCTCTTTCTCGGCGCATTGGGAATCGAAACAAAGATAAACTGGGAAAAATACCCTCTAAATTTCACAAAAAAATAAATTCTGAAAACACGAAATCCTATTCATAAGCAGCCAAGGGTGTTTAATGACTGTGCAAACATAGCTGCCATGTATTATAGGCTCTTGCCAGCAGCATGAATTTCTTCGGGAACTTTGGATATTAGTGCTAGGTCTAAAAGGCAATTAAATAAAGTGGTAGCATAGCTTCATTTGGAGAGAAAAAAAGAACCAAAATAAGGATATTGTGCCTCTACTTTCCAGCGTGGTGAATGGTGCAAGCAAACCATTGTCTTAGCTGTACAGCATAAATGAACTTTGTAGTGAATTTGATTTGTCGAAGTCTGTGTTCGTTTGTAAAGTATGACTTTCTCTGACTCTCCAGCTGACGATGTGTACAAGCGTTCCCTCTACGTAGGGAAACATGTCCGCGCACGTGACAAAGGACGAGGTGCGAGCACTGTCCGAAGCCATCAGGAGCGCTCGGATTTGTCAACAGGTCTGTCAGCCACAAACACTACCTTTTGTATACTTCCCATGGCGGTAGAATTAGCCATTCCTGCTGCTGTGGGGTGGCTTAGTGATCATATTTATGCACGATGTTCACTAACTTGGTTGTGGTATTGGCAAGATGGGTGACAGTATCTAATCTTTTCTTGTCAGTTGTGCCGGGTTTTGGGGTAAGTATAGATTGCAATTTTGACTTTGGTCACCTCATGTCGGCTGTTTATACTTGCTTTTTCTTTTAGTTGTTTTTTTGTTGTATAGTCTCACTTTAAGTGCCACTGCATGTGTAGCTAACTGTGTAATTAGTAGATAGCTCAGTGGTTTTCTTTTTAGGTATTTTATAGAAAACTGCAGCATGTCATATTAAACTCCGTAATATTGCCTATTCCACTTTGTGTGATGTTTCGAGCCTGCTGAAAACTAGTTGCCTAGTAACTTTGTCAGGGCTGCACCCGTGCTTGTATCAGCGTGCCACTATTGCACGTTCCAATAATGCTACAGTAGGTCATGGCTGCAGAACTAATGTCACTTGCATTCCAAGCCTCCTGAGCTGTTTGAATTGAAATACAGCCTCTTGCTAAAGATCGTGCTAGAGCAGTCACAGAGGAGGATTTCATATTCCATGCCCAATTTCAAAATCCAGATTAACAGCACGAGCCTGCAATATAGATTGTATGAATATCTGACTTGCTGCATATTTTGCAGACTGATGGAAGTCACTGTATATACCAATGTATATACATACACAAGAGATGTCTGGAGGTAGCTGATATTAAAGATTTTAGAAGCACTTTATTTTTTGACAAGTCTTGATCCTGAGGAGTTTGTACTTTGAGAAACCTGGAAGCAAACTTTATAGCTGCATCTCAGATATCTCGAAGTTTGTTGCAAGACTGCACGCTTTCTGTGAACTACCATTTTGGGGCACGCATCATGTCAGTCTAAGCTTTCCAAAGTTGAGCTGCCTGCCATCCCGCAACAAATACACCTAAAGCATTAATTCTCGATCATCCGCGGTGCCTTGAAGCGTGCCTGAAGGGTGGTGGCCGCTCCCCTTTCCAGAAGGAGCGCCTTCCTGGACTTTGAGAGCCCCGAGGTGGCGAGCGCCCAGATGGAGGTTCTGCGTACCATGGAGCTGAAGGGGCAGCCCCTCCAGGTGGAGCCCAGCCGGCCGAGGGGCGCCACCACGGCCAAATCTGACCGCATGCTCTACGTGCGGGGCATCCCCGACGAGCAGGGGCATGGACAAGCTGGGACCCCTCTTCCCGTCCGCCCTTCTCATCGACCGCAGGGAGGGGTCAGTTGTCCACGCTCTGCCTAACCGCCAATCTCGTCCTTGTCTTTGGATGGTGGCTCGGTGCTGTCGGAGCAAGGCATTGAACTACCGCTGGGGTCAGCGGCGTAGCCAGGAAAGCTTTTCAAGGGGTGTTTTCTTTGCCCGAGATGACAGAAAGACAAAAAAAAAAAAGAGCAAGAGAGAGAAAGAAATTGCACATACACAATTTTAGTTACTATTTTCCTGTTTCTTTGAAGACAAAAATTCAACCTTTTTTTGCCACATCTCGTTCATCCAGTCTTTAAAGAGGGGAACTTAATGTTGAACAACGAAAATGAGCAAACGTAAATATAATAATGGGCTTTGAACAAAAAAGTCTAGACAGGCTCACAAAATATCCCGGTGCGTGCACTTCTCTGTGGAACACTTGGATATCCAATGACTGAAAACTACGGAGGAGTGCCAGAGAATAGCGAAGTTTCAAATATGATTAAATGTAAAAACTGTAATGCGCACTGGGGCGACTATAGTCAGTGACAGGTCAAGAACGAAGTGGAAGCCCCTCCCACCTCTTTCCACTTTAGTAGAGTGAACGCTGAGAGGAGGCGACCTCCTCTCCACTGTTCGCTCCGCTGAAGTGGAAAGGGGTGAGAGGAGCTTCCACTTCGTTCTTGACCTGTCATTGACTATAGCATAGTGAAGCATCAATGCTCATTGTTCTTGCGCGGATCATTTTTCAGAAATGATTGTGCTATGGTCATGATTTGGGTTCTTTCTGTTCTTCATTGTTATTTCTTCAGAAAGTGGCAAAGAAAAGTACCAGTTTCTATCATTTTGTGTGGTCTAAACATTTAGCGGAAACCGCCATCGGTAGATAAAAGAAGCGAGAGGACCCTTTGGGGCTGACCCTGATGTTCCGGGAAATGTTCGGAAGCGCAACCCCATACTCCGTTCACCCTTAAGTTGAGACTAGAAGCTCTGCCTTAGTGCGAGCTTTCTGCCCTTGCTGACGCAAGTGTGAACGCGCATGCACGTGCAACCAAAGTACTGCAGAAGCCAGCGAGCTCTCGCTGACGGAGGAGCTTTTAGTCTCAGCTTAGAACGGAGTAGCAAGTGCTCCTGGGACATTAAATCTCTCAGGTATGACTTCAGTCTTCGGAGTCTCAAACGGACATTTCACTTCAGTAGAGCTAACGGGCATGGTGGCCAGGATTTGCATCTGGCGGTTTTAGGATACAATGCCCTCTGGGCAAAGGCAAGTTGCCTGCGCTGCTGAGATGCACTAAGCGGTGCGGTCCCTCCACATCTGTGTCCAAAGCGAGTACTTCCCCCGGGCAGTTTGTTTAACGATACAAATGTTCCGCACAGGCTGGAGATTTGCTCGAAGTCGAGGCTTGCGAATAGAAACTCACGTCGTTGGCCTACAACATCGCTCTCGCTTGGGGCAGACGATGTTGCCTGACTTTAATGTGCCAATTCTGTTGAAGACATTGATAACACCCTTGAAGTTTTAGATCAATAATCATTCTTGAAAAAAGCATCGAGCAACAGCTTGGCTATTAACCCTTTAACCACCAAGTTATTTTTTTTTAAAATGTGCAAACTTTCCAAATTTTTTTTATTTCCACATTTTTTCTTATGTTGTTCTGATTTTGCAAATACATTACTTGATTGGTTTCTGATTGGTAATAACACAAAACTTTTAAAAGAAAAAGTTGATTTTTATGGAAGCTTTCTCTCGGTGGATGTACGAGTAATAGAATAACACGTGCTGAAATGCGCAGTATTTATTTGAACATACGCACCGTAACAAAAGATCAAGTGCCTAGACGTTTCTCCGTACTAGCGCTAACAAAGTTCCGTAAGTAATGATTCCTTGCAAAATTATTAGCGCAAGGAACACCATCTCTTCGCGGTCCACTGGTTTCCATGAAGAACCACGCGCTGCGAAATGCGGGACCACGTAGCAGTTTGTCTCTGTCATAATAAGGTCGACAAGGTCCCAATCAGCAAGTCAGGAGCCTCACGGACCTTGTAAACAATAATGTGCACACTATACTGTGTTTGGCTCGTAGTTAAGCATCATTGGATGTTTCAGATCCGCTATAATAGTGCTTAAACTAGACACTTTACATAGGGGCAGCAATGGTCCAGCAAATCTGGCGGATCAGGAAACGCACAAGGTACTCGAGGAACCTCCGTGTTCCTAGGAACCTGGTTTGAGTACCCGTGACCACAGTATTGTCGGCACGCATTCGATCGATCGTGGCACGCAGTTCTGACTCTGTCGGTTGCGCTGGTCCCTCTTGGGCAGCCGTCTCTAGACTTTTGACGATTCTTTGTTGAGGCATTGGTTTACTTTTGCAAGCTGCTTCTAGTAGCCCGTACTGTAGGTAATACGAATCTTAACTGTCAGCATTGTCTTACGACATCGATGTTTCCAGACTGCGCCGTAAAAGAAAGAAGCGCGAGATGCGTCTCCTTGGGAAGCTTTTGTTTCCACCAAAGAAGGTGTAGGAAAAGCGCCATTCACACCTAAAATATTAAAGGGATAAGCGCAGGTTGCGGGTTTTACGTGGATACGGATGCTTATGAAGTTGCATCTGTGTCGTCAATCGAAAAATCCACCTGTGACTTCGTGAATTTCAAGAATGGGCATCGCTTCAGTTATGTTGATTGCTGGCATTTTTCCTGCCTCTCCTGTTGCCTGCAGCAAAGTTTTGCTGAGATTCAAGGATCACGAGTCTGCCATTGCTGCCATAAACGAAGCCATTGCTCAAGGTGGAGATGACTGCAAGTTCAGCTTTGCTGCTGGTAAGTACCGCTAATCCTGTCCGATTTTCATTGCTTTGTTGTACGCTTCTATACCTGGAGTTTACTACCTTCAACATATGCATGTTTAGCTGTGAAATAAATTAGCCCCTCAGGGATAAGTAGCTCGAAAAATCTGATAGCCTACTGTGTCAAGACTGGTATCATGCTTTGTGTGCTTGGCTTTTTCTTTTTTTTTTTTTCTGTTAGCAATTGTCTACAGACAGCATCTTTTTTTCTTTTTTTAGATGTCTGAAGTAGGAACGTTGGATGTGGTGTCTTGAAAGGGTTTGAAGCTACTTGTGTAAAGTCAAACTGATTTTCAGACGCGGAAGTTTTGGACATACCTAGTTGTTTGGACAACCTTGTGGGGCAGTCACTTGCCCCACAAAGCTGACTTATAAGGGCGACTGAAATTTCGGACGCTGTTCAACTCATTGCTCGATTTTTCTGACTTTGTAAGCGTTAATTGCTCCCACTGTTCTGTGTTCATGAACGGTGTCGCTGCCATTTGGTTTTGGCTTGTAGCCTCGATACCGCAACCCACGCAATAGAGAAGCTAGATTGCAGACTGTCATCGGTTTCCAGTTCTAGTTTTATTGCTGTTTGGTAGAAGCCGTGGCCGCCGTCCGCTCACCTGCTCGCCAAGACTAGACTGCATTATAGAGACTATTCACTGGCAGCCATAGCTGTGTGCACGACTGATGAGCGCGTGCTGACGGCGAGCTTGCACAGTCCTTTTGCAACGTGCATTCCGCACCCTCGAGGTTGCCGGTCTTGGCAGCCTATTAATGTGAGCTCATTCTGAGCATGTGGTCTATACATCACCCTCAAATATGGTGTCCAGTGAATACTTTCTATAGTCGTCACCTATCCGCTGCCGAACATGCCCCACCACCGTTCTCGTGTTCCTCGGGTTTGTGCGTGCTTTCTTCCGATGGGCCTGTAGTGATGCAATCTCTGTCAGGGAACGCAGTCTTTAGGTAGCACCATGGAATACCGACGGCGGTTTCGAACGAAGTGTCACGTGCAGCACAGTGCCGGTAAAGAGGAAAGCCGCGATTGTCAAACGTGCACGGTGAAGGCTGTCCACGCAAAGTGCCGATTGAGGAACCCGTCGGTTCCCGCGTCTACGAAGGGGTTGTAACGGTACAAATGGTCTGGGAGTGCGGGGATGTCCGTTTGCGTCGTCCTCCTCTTTCTTCAGTCATTCTCGTTTGGTGTATGGGCCGACACTTGGCCATCTGACATATGCATTGCCCCATTGACCTTTTTTATATTGAAAAAAAAAAAGAAAAAAGACTGACCTATGTCTCCTTATGTCACTCTTCACAACTAAGGTTCACACTTCGCCTTTCATTGTTCGTGTCTATTTGACATATTTTTGTCTGTGTCGTTGTACGTTGTCCTACATGAGTCGTCTTTGTTTTTTGTTGTTTTGTAGTGTAGTCACTGAAAGGATTAGAACAGCAGTGAGGTCCTTTGATTCTGCCTCCAGTGCAAGCTTCATGCCTTCTATGACGCTTCGGCGTCTCACAAGCCTCGAGCGCTATCTGTTGCACGTAGTTAGTGTTGGAAGCCGCAATCATGGTTCGTTGCCAACGTAGTTAAAATGTTTGACGATTAAAGTGCAGTAATCCCTCGTTATAACGAAGTCAACGGGACGGCAAAAAAATTCGATATAAACAGTAATTTTATAGAAGCGATAGAGCCGAAAACGGTGCCAGCACCCTTGAAAGTGGATGGGAACATTGCGGAACTCTTTAACTGTATATTTAAACAGACCTTGGTTATGAACATCCCGCGACAGCTTTACCGAGTAAAAAAATAATTAAGTGGAGTTTGCCGATAATTTTATCCAGGCATCAGTTTTCCTCGAACTGCTCCAGACATCGCAAGAACACTGTCACCGCAGGATGCACTCCACTTCGTTTAGAAGCAGCCGTACAATGTTTAGCTTCCCCGTAGTCATCGGTGTTTGTTGAGGTGCCTTTCCAACGTCACTTCATGTTTACCCTGGCCGCACGCAAGGTTTACGATCGCAGCATCCCTGACAGAAGCAACAACTGAAATGTCTGCATCCACAAGTGCAAATGAATTGGTCATCCTCGGTGGCTTTGCCAACATGGTTTCACACGCTCTTGTAGAGTTTGTTGTGGCTACGGAAATTGGGCGCCGGCTTGGCGAGCATGCTCGCAAGAGAAAATCTGACGTGCGCGAAGCGGTTGGCGATTGTTCATCTTTGGGTCACGGGCACGCTTTCTGCTGCATGAGAAACTTCTCGAGCCCGTCCAATATTCCTTGCTTGTTCTGCAAAATGGTGGGCTGTGTCGTACCGCCAATGCCTAAATGTTGAATTCTTTGATGATTTCGGACTTGGGCCAGCCACTTTTCTCAACCTCGCAGATCTAAGCAACTTTTGGTAAACACTCAGTCTCCCGTGCGACGCACGTGTGCGTTTCGCCACAAGCGTGCCCGCACTGGCACGTGCATCGGGGGCTCCCGAAGGCATGATCTCCGGGCTCCATCGCTTCCTTGACCCAATTCCAACAGGAGTCGGGCAGCATCAACCACGGGCGCTATGAGTGGCGTCGTAACGATGACGCTGCTTCCTGCCCGTGTCGTCGCAAGGGCATTGGAAGCGGCGTTCTGCCAGCTCTGCGCACTCTGCCCTCCATCACCCGTTTAGTCCGTTTTCCCAGTTTGTCGTTTGCCTCAGTGGAGAAAGGGGGGCAGGGGGGTGGAGGGTTGGTTTGTGCGCCTCCGTGTAGGCTTGCATGCTTTCGGCACCTCGGCCCTCGTAATAAGCGTGGTCGGCCGCTGATACACTTAGAATAATCAGGTTAAAATTAGTGCATTTTGGTCGGAACCACATTGAACTGTAACAAAAGCGAGTGATTTTGTTATAACGAGGGATTGCTGTATTCCAGTGGAACGATTCTTCGAAATGCTTTAATTGGCTCAAACACTCCGTAACACGGTCAACGCAAACGCGATATCGGCACGTTTCTGTATTTTGCTCTCGCGGAGCATTCGCAAACACATGGCTTCCCAGCTCATATAGCTGCTCCGAACAAAGGCTTTCCACTAAACCGGAAGTTTTTATAACGGCCGTTTGGTTCAAATAGAAAATCGAGAAACGCCAGCAGTAATTTGTTTGCGTTAACGGCATCGCACTGCGTAACTAGAATGAATCGCTCGGGCAATTTAAAAACGGTTTGCACATTTCCATTTGCATGCGCCCGCGACCGCGTGCAACGGGAGAGCACGTTGGCACCAGCTATGGGGTGGCTCGGGAACACTTCTTGCCCACATACACATTTTATAACCTTTTACGCATCAATCTTTCACTCGGGCTCGAAATAATTGTAACAATGTTATAAGTGACCGCTTCTCATAGCTGGTGCGTCGATTTTATCTCGACAGATAGCGCAAAACCCAGGGTTCGTACTGCTGCTCGAAATCCTCGAATACCCGAGATTTCGCTAAAAGCCTTTCGAGGGCTTGGGGGCACTCGCATGCTTTTTGTAGAAGCTTGTTTTTGATGCCGTATTCTTTGTTAGGATTCGGTTTGTAAAAGTGGCCAGTTCTCGAGGGCGAGACGTCCTAGTAACCTCGCAGCAGTAGAAATCCACGGGAACTATTTTCTCGCAAGATTTGACCAATGGAAATATTTAATTGCATGGAGATTCCAAATTTTACTATTATTGCTCCTTTAAAAGGGAAACTGAAGCGGTTTTGTATTTGAGTAAAAACACTTAAATAGTCTTCATTTGGCCTTCAGGATAACAAATATCAAGATTACTTTTCAATTTGGTGCACAGAGGTTGCAGAAAATAATTTTCAGAATACCGCTGAACCCCCCCCCCCCCCCTTCCTTTTCCTTTCATTACCTCGTAAAGTGAACTTTCGGAATCTCCACTTTCGCACATCTTCAGCGCCTATCAAAGCTATGCACGTGCACTCTTGCTATTTTCAGTTCTGGTGTCAGTGCGGAAAAATGCACCTGGCAAGCTTGCAATTGCTCGCGCTGCACACACTAGTGACTAGGGATGCCGCGAACTTTTTCGAACCGAAGTTTCGATGATCGAATCAAGCGGTTCGAAAGGTTCGAAAGATTTCGGATTTTCGAACTTTCTATATCGCAAAATTCGACGGAAGTCGAATTTTCGAACTTGTTAAACTAAGAAGTTCGACGCTTTGCGAACCGTCGAACTTATTACGCTAAAAAATTTGATCCCTTTCGAACTTTCGAACTTATTACGCTGCAAAATTCGATGCTTGTCGAACTTTCGAACATGACAGACCAAAAAATTTGATGATTTTCGAACTTTCGAATTTCTTGCACTAAAAAGTTCGAAGCTTTTCGAACTTTCAAACTTCCTACGCCAAGGAATTCGATAGTTTTCGAACTTTCGAACTTATTTATCGAGAGAATTCGTAAAGTTCCGAACTATCGAATCCTGGAAAATCAAAAGTTCGACGAACTTCGAACTTTTAGGGTAAAAGTTCGACGTTCGTCGAACTTCGAAAGACCGGCGGACGGTTTCATTTGAATTCAAGTAGTGAGGTACATTCGTAATTTTTTTTCTCTCGAATTTTTACATGCCGTGCTGCGTTCCTCACGAAAGACAATGCCGTTTATTACAATGTTCTAGCACGCTCAGTTTTAAAGAAATAAATTCCCGAAGGGGCGAGGAAGGACGACGGGTTAGTGACGATTGACGTTTGTGCCATATTTGAAGCGGGCTAAAGCCGAAGCTATTTACGGTTGAGATGTTAAACGTTTTAAGAATGATCTATGTATAGCTTAGGTAAGTGTCGTCTTAAGATGTGATTATTGTTACTCAAGATGAGTTTCGAAGAAATATCCAAACATGTATCTACGAGCAATTATACTCTAAACTTGGTATTTTGTTTTTCGTCTAAGTTGCTTGAGGTATCGCATTTAAATTAACACCACAGACAGTACATCTGTAACATATCATTGCCATCTGCAGAATACAAAATAATGTATTTATTGTTTTTTCACGTTGAGGAATAATTTTAACTCATGGGGGAAGATTTCTAATATTAATCAAATTCAACACTTCATTAATTTTTTTTTTGTTTGGCTTTACGTTTTTGGGAAGTGTTTTTTTTTTTTTTTAGTTTGTACACATTTGAGTAGGAGAAACTTGTTTCGAAGTTCTGAGCTTCTGAACATGCAAGAATACAACACTTCCGGCGGGATTTTTATAGGTTCTTTCTTGTTTTTCTCCAGCTTTTAATCCGTGCATTTATTGTTATGTTTATCTTTCTTTTACCAATGGCACAGTTATTGAGGTCGAAAAGACATAGCTTTGAACTTCGGAACCTCTAAGCCTGTGACAAGTAGTGCCTTCTGACAACGAGTTTCCGACAATGGCCACCTACGGCGTCTACGCGATCTTTTATGCTGTGAAGAGCGACAGTAGTTATACATACACATAAATAATTTCAGATTAAAATAAGCTCGACCACGCCCTCCTTCCCCGTATTGTTTTCTTTTACAGTCAGAAATATCTGGAAGGAGGCGAAGGGGGGCTAGAGCACCCCCCTCCCCCGTTTTTTCTCTTCCGACGCCACTTGTATGGTAGAACGCTCCTCGACCTCCAGTTGTGTCGGCTTCTATGCTTTTTGCGGGGCGTTTCCTCCGTCCCGGAAAATAAACCTCCAGGACAATTACAAACTCAACTAACTGTATGCCAGCGTCACTCGGGCGGCGTTCGATTGGATTACTACCAGCGTGCAAGGGGTGGGGAGGTAGTTTGCCAAGTCGCTTCAAGGTTTTTCTGAGCCTCAACCTCCTGCCCGCCCCTGGCCGTTTCGAACTGGGTGAGTATCGTAAAACAGTGCGTTCATGTGATCACTACTGCGCAATGCACGTTAAAGACCCCCCCCCCTGGGCTGGTGGTCAAAATTACTGATCTATGGTCACACGTCACTCTGCACTGGCAAATATTCCAGCACATCCGGGACACTCGTCGTCTCATTTAATTGCCTGACCAACTTCGTGGAATATAAATATCACACCCTAACTTTTCTAAACCTGATTTCGTGAAAACCAGTGAGTCGTTAAAACGTTATTTCAAACTGAAACTGTGGAGGAACATTAAAACCGGACTTCGAACGTTGAAATCTTGGACTTAAAAAAATTCAAAATCTTCGAAGTTTTTTTAAAAATTAGTTTTAAATGGGAATCGAAACTTTCGAACTTTTTGAACTTTATGTAGAAAGAAATTCGAAATCTTCGAATTGTTCGAACTCTATGTCTATAAAAATTCGAAGCGTTCGAATTTTCGAATTTTATACCAAAGAATTTCGAAATCTTCGAATTTTTCGAACTTCAGATCCCAAGAAATTCAAATTTTTCGAATATCTCGAATTTTTAAGTTAGGAAAGTTCGAAATCTTCGAATTTATCGAACCTCAAGTAAAAGAATATTCGAAATATTCGAACCCGAAATTCTAGAAACCGTGAAAGCTTCGAACTTTTCGGAATTCGAAACTCTACTGTGATCGAAAGGTTACGAATTTTTCGAATTCGAACCTCGGTCGGTATGAAAATATCGAAATTTTTCGAATGCGAACCTCAGTTCGCTTTGAAAATATCGAAACCTTTCGAAATCGAACCTTGGGTGGTTCGCGACATCCCTACTAGTGACACATGCTTGGTGGCTGAAGGATTGCGTATGCGTAACGACCTAGTCGGAGGTTTTTAGTGTTTTCTCGCGATTAGTTGCATCTTTGGAGAAAGCTAATGTGATATTCAGATTTACGGGATAAAAATACTCTACAATTCATCTCCAACCTTTTTTTAAAAACTTTTTAAAGCTTACCGTAGAATACCGCGCATCCGCCCATACCACACTATACTCTGTTTCACCTTATGATGTACTGCAGGAAAGGCTACAAGCGCGAGCTCCTTGCTCTGGGGCACATCTCGAGCGGCACAAGCTCTCGTGACTTAAAGGGGCCCTCCAACAGTATTTGAGCGTCTACTTTTTATTGCGGTTTCTCCACGCTAGTGGTCCCGGAAACCCAGTGGACAACGAAAGAGTTTAAAAATATTAGCGCATCATATTTTAATTTGACAACTCGGAAACACCTCCTCCGACGGTGGCGCCGCGAGGTGCCGAATGCGCGCGCATAACGGCGCTCCCTTTCACTATACGTCACATTCACTGGGTTTCGTGATTGGCGAGAGCCGTCCCAGAAATTTTGAAGCGAAATAAAGTATATCACACGTTAACCGTCATTATTTCTCTAACAAGTCGTTTTTATAGAGCTAATAAAGTTGCAAATTAAAGTTCAAAAAGGGCGAAAACAACGCCTCGTCGCTCATGCGCGCCTCCCAGCGGCGGAGTACCTCCTACTCGCCGAGGTGGCTCCGGTGGCGGAGTTGCGGGAGACGAGCCTTCCGCGGCTGTCGAAGCGGACTGAGGCAGAGACGCGTCGCGGCGCTTGCGTGGTGTGTCCTCGTACGGCGCGACGCCCAGCTCCGCACTCCTTTTTAAGAATTCGGCGCTCAAAATCCGATAAGCCCGGTAAATTCATCGATGATGGCAACCCGATTCCAAAGCTACGATGGTTGCAGCGAGGCCTAATGGCCGACCGGGCCGACGGGCTATCAACCAAACTCGCGTCCAATTGGCCAACCGCTTTGCTCCAATCGCTAAACTGTTTCATTTTACGTCATGAAGCGCAATGTTTTGCTTATTTAAAGTTGTTTTCTGCAATATTTAATTTGCTAATAACTCACAAAATATTGCGAATTTCTGTAATATTTTTTTTCCTCGGTGTTCCTGCTTTCATGGAGCTCCGTTTCAGCGCGAACTTCAAACCAGTCAAAAAATGATTGGTGGGCCCCTTTAAGAGCATCTGCCAACGTCTATAAGCTCGCGCTTCTAGCCTTCGCTGCGGTACAACATAAGGTGAAACGAAGTATAAGCGCCCATACCCAAATTTGTAAGATCGGAGAAAATATGCACAGTACATTGACATGTAAAACTGATGACCAAACAAGCACCCATCCCCCATTTTTTCGCGATTATCTCTAAATTTTGAGTGGGCGCTTGCCCGGTATTTTACGGTACTTTTAAGCGTGTCATGCATTGTATTTCGACAAACATCAAATCTCTGGGTGTGGGAGACTTCACGTAATACAGTAATTATTGTTTGATAACGCCCCCTGCTGTCTTCTCCAAGGCAAATAGTTTTTCCTCCTCCCCCTTCAAGGTGCAGGAACGGGGGTGTGTCATAACCTTAGATTGGATTTTTAGTAAACAAATCTACTGCCCACAATTAACTTTTTTTTTTTTTTTTAAGGATGTTTAGTGCCAGTAGTTTGAGCTATTATCATAGACTATTTCAAAATTCATTGAGTGTCCCTTCAGATCTCCGTGAAAGTTGGAATGCTCCTTGTATCCTCCGAAAACCTGGAAGTGATGTTCTTGCGAGTCACTGCGGCTTGAGAAGTTCGCTCACGGGAGGCGTACCGTATTTACACGATTGTAAGTCAACCTCCCCCCATTGCACGTCAGCAAAAAAAGAACAGCATATATATATATATATATATATATATATATATATATATATATATATATATATATATATATTGTGAGGAGCGCGCGCGAACCTATAAACTGTGAATGTGCGCCAACTTCGGCAAGCTGACTGCGAGCGCGTGAGCTCATCTCACGCACAGAAGCCTGCACGTCAACTGGCGCGACTCCGCACAGTAGAACAACAAGGACACGCCAAACAACGTTATGACGCACATCACCGCGACGTCCAGTACTTTCCAGGGGACTATGTCCTCGTTGCATTTCCAAGCCGTCAAGTTGGCAGGTGCGCAAAGCTTCTCCCACGTTACCGCGGACCCTACCGTATTGTGCGACAAACGTCTCCTGTTAACTACGCAATCGAACCCCTCATCGCTCCCACAGACGGCCGCGCTTTGCAGTCTGCCATCGTCCACGTGTCCCGACTCAAACCCTACGACTCTCGTCCTAACGGCCAGGATGGCCCTTCCTCCAAGGGGGAGCATATGTGAGGAGCGGCGCGAACCTATAAACTGTGAATGTGCGCCAACTTCGGCAAGCTGACTCGCGAGCGCGTGAGCAAGACCCAGTTCGTGCATCGTGACGCGCGAGGACCCGCTTGAGCTCAGGATTGAATTGGACATTCTGCCCAGCGGCCGGTTCTCCTGGGACCTTTTGGAGCAGGCTTGAGAGACCTCAATAAACCTCCTGACAATATATATATATATATATGCTTAATATACTTAAAGTGCACATTTTACGGCAAACATGTGAGAATAGCAGGGTGTCTTTCGAAAGACCGGCTTCCAGCGAGTACTCTATGCCTTATGGCGTGCTTTGGATGCGCATGCACGCGACGAGATGCCCAATCGTTATTGAAGCTAGGAAGCTTGCACTGGAGACAGGACAACTGAAGCTGCTCTCAGTCATTTTCAATCTATCTGCCACTAGACTACGATTCGTCCGCACTAATGCTGTCGTTCCCGTCATCGCTGCTACATTCTCAAAGCACGTCGTCGGCGTCGTTCCAGCGAAATCTGGCACTTTGCAAATGACCGTATGAACCGCATCTTCCACGCTTGCTCAGTGATAGCGTTGCACGTCATGGGTAGGGACCGATTGTGCGCTTCTGCAAAGGACATTGCAAGCCTAACTGCCTGACCTCGAACTCTTGGAAAGCATCCATACCTATCCAGACTTTGGCCCGTGGAAGTCTCTTATAGTTTACTGTCACAGTTAAGATCCTGCGCCTTTGCAAACTCCGCTGGAGCACCACCCACTCGGATAGGTCGAACTTGCGTCCAGCAATCCAGTTTTGTAGCGTGAGCTACACTGGCCGAGGTAGAGCAGTTTCGCGTGGCTCTCAAAGAGCCGTGCTGTGCATGCGCGAGGAGCAGTGACGCCGCATGGCGTACAGCTGGTGCGCCTCGCCGGTCTGCGCATTCCAGAGGAGTGACGTCATAGCCACGGCAGACGCACTGGCGCCCGCCGCGTGCCCAGTTGTGCGCCTCCGTTGCGCAGTAGCCAAGTCTGACGCTGCACCGGAGCCGCTTGATAGCACCTCTCATTTTGTGCGCATAAGCTCACGCTACGTATATCCTGGCATAGCCGAGCTAAGCCTCCGCAATTTTTTTTGTTGCGTTTGGATGAAGAATGGCCGAAACGAGCTCCGGAAACCTAAACGTCTTGGATCAGCATGTCAATACAGAGAAACGTAGTTGGCACTCCAGCATGATCTTGACACTCAATCAAACAACGTGCGTCTGTGAATTATGCGAAAAAGTCAGCTTGGAGTGAGACTGATTCTAGTGCCATTCTGGGGTGGCTCTTACAGCAAGTGCCGCTACCCCCGGGAGTCGGGCGCGCCGTGCGCCGCCAGCATACATTTGGGTTGCAAATCGCTATCAGTAATACTTGCTCACATAGATAAACAAAAAAAAAAATTTTGTAAATTAAGTTTACAGAGTGGCGCAATGCTACAGGTACTGCCGGCTGAACTCGTAACAATGTCGAGGTGTTCTTGATATTGCGATTGTTTCATTTTTGTCGGTGGTGGAATGCTTTGGTTTGATTATAACTCGACCCCCCACTTCAGGTTTTCACAAATTAAAAAACGGGTCAACCTACATTCATGTAAATATGGCATGCGGAAGTGCAGACTCTGGAATGTAGGTAATCAAATAACAATAAAAAAAAAGTGCAGGTCGCTATTTTTTTTTTTTTTAAGATTGATTTATTTGAAAGGGGGTACACTTTGCTTCTTTTGACTCGTCAGGCTGCGGCGGTGCGTGTAGTTGTCTTTGCAAGCGACATGGTGGCATAACTTTCTTTGTCGCTAGATGCATTGCCGTCGGACTCTGGCCACCGGAAAATGGACTCTGGCCACCGGAGCAGATGCCTACTCTGTGCACAGAAAACATATCTGACAATTTTAATCGAGCTAGGACTGTACCTCGGTTTTCGTTGCGAAGCCGCCAACGCTTGCGTAAATCGTTTTCACGATTGTGCTATGCAACGTGCACCCGTTCTAAAGGGCGCTTCAATCCAATCCAAGTCCTCCCGTGTCATTGCCATTTTTGCTTTGTGTTGCCTTGACTTTCGATAATCTTACAATCCTTGAAAAGTCCTTGAATTTTACATTAAAAATTGTGTACAAACCCTGAAAACCTTCAGTCTAGTCTTACGCAGGCGGCTACAAGTGGGCACAGCCAATACCGCCTAGAAGACAAGGCCTGCGCATGACGTTTCGTTAGTAGATCCCCGACCTGCCCCAAGCAGCAAACACCCCGAAGCTTGACGAGAGTAGGGGCCGCGTCACAACGGCTGTGTTCCAAATCTTACCCAAATGGATCCGAGTTACTCTGGCGGGTCGTGTCACGTGACAACACAGATCGAAAAACGCTGGACACGGGTAGGTTTTAGAACGCCGAGGTACAAACCCCTTACCCTGGAATAAGATCGAGTAAATTTTGGAACACGGCCAACTACGTCGCATTCACTGGCGGCCACAGCTGTGTGTGCGTCTGCTGAGCGCGATCTGACAGCGAGCTTCCAGTTCATTTGCAACGTGCATGCGAACACGCCCTCGGCCAGGAGCACGAGCTAGCACGCGCTCCTGGCTGTGAGACGTGCATTTCTAGCGTGCGCGTGCTCGTTCTGCGGAAGAACGCTTCAAAGCAGCGACCTCGAGCTCTCGTGCTTGTGGCGTTGGCTGCATTCTCTGCTTAAAGTGAACGGAGTATAAACAGCGCCCTCAAAAATGGCGTCCAGTGCCAGCGCCCAGCGCCAAGTGAAGGCTTTACTGCCTTTCGCACGGCATAAGGCATTTTCACTCATGCATTTGACGCTCCACGTGAACGTCCAACTTCATTGTATGCTATAGCAAGAGACACTCGGCATGAGCATCTGTTTCATTATCTGCTACACAAACCACTGAAGCAGTCGATGGAGCAGTCGGTAAAGCAGAGGATGTCGCAGACAATGTAGCAGATCGATGTTGCTCATCCGGGCTAGCTAGGGGGCGCTGAGGGGATCTACTAGTGATGACGTTTAGAGGAGGAAATGCGCAGGCCTTGTGTTCTAGGTGGTATTGGCACAGCACACCCGGTCAAATGGAAACTCAAGCGTTTGAATCAAGCTTTAAGTTGAACAGCCAGATGTCGAAGGAACCGACATTGTGAGACTTGTTCCTCTCTCTTCCCGCCTGCAGCCCGGCCCCGGTGGAACCGCAGGAACACCCCCCGCCCAATGTACCGCAGGCCCGGGGCCAAGTTCATCAAGCAAGAGACTAGGCAGGACTGAAGAGAGGGACCCCCGGTTGAGCTGACTTCTTTCATCCACGACATGCAAGGTGCAATAGCTGGAAATTGACGAGAGCATCAGGGTGATGTTAATCGCTGGTCAAAGTCTATAGATTGTTAAGTAACAATTAAAAATCTGTTGTTTTTTCTTAAGTTATTTTATATGTTTATTTTGTTTTTATAAGGATAAAAATAAAGAGTGCCTTAGCAAAAGCTGCGTGGTTCATTTCAGTGGTTCCAGGTATCTGTTGCGGTCTGCTCTGTCGCGCCGAATCGGAGTAGACTCCTACTGGTACAGTCCACTCCATGGTCCTGTTGTGTTGAAGGGTCTGACGTGGAGTAGCACGTTCATTGTGAGGACCTTGGTGAGTATGGTCAGTGGTTGTAGTTTTGAACCCTCCCCCAAAGAGAACTACACCACGAGTGCACTTTGTTGCTCATATTGGTTAAGCTTGGGGGTGAACGTACTTGCCGGGGAAATGGACCTTACTTTCCTTCAGCATAATCTCCTCCAGAGTTCTATGCATCTTGCAATCGCCGACATAAATTGCATAGGGCTTGTGTGAACGCATCAGATGAAAGTCCTGCAAGTTCCGGGGCTTTGTGGGTCCTGAAGGTCTGGGCAGTGCCTTTCTTTTAGAGTTATCTTCAGCTTGGGGAAGAGCAGGATGTCTCCACGGGCCAGATCGGGGGAGGATAGAGTACGGAGAATGCTGAAGCTGAGCTGTCCCCTTTTTTTAGTCTGGGAGATAATTTTACCAGCGACAACAAATGTTTAAGGGGCATTATTGTGAAGATTCTAGGAGCCTTGCAAGGCTGCACACAGACCAGAAAACTTGTTTGAAGAGGATCTGACTTTGCACATGCTCATGGACAGCTGTTAAAGGCATGAAACTATCTGGCTTACATTGCCATTTGTGTTAAGAGCAGTGTTGCTAGGTGGAGAATTACATTGAGACCTTTTATGTGTGTGCATGGGGTCATATGAGGGATGACAGCGACTCATTTTCCTATGTGGAGCGCAAGTTGTCTGCTTCTTGAGTGGGAGTTGCGGGGACGTCGGAACAACGCCGAGCTCAGATTGGCTTTTATTGGAAAGAATACTGGGTAGACCTCAATTACCGGTGCCTTAAGGTCTATCCACTATTTTTTTTTTTTTTTTTCAATCGGCCAATAAGAGCTTGGCGTTCCGACGTCATTGCAACCTCTGTGCGAGAAGCAGACAAACCTGCACTCTGCATTGTTCCGGAGTGGCGCTAAGAAGTAAGGCATTCATATTGTTACATTTCAATTCTTTGTTTCACAATGATATGTGGTGACAGGAAATGCCTGATTACATGTTTCCATGGCTACTGCCCTTAACAACCGTCAACGTTAGATCTGTCAGTTTACAAGCTCCACGGTAGAGCATTGTTTGAAAACTGACCTTTTCTGTTGCCTGCTTGCATGCAGGTATGGTTGGATAGCGATCCTATTGCCACCAGTGGCACCTCTCCCACAGGAAATGGACTATATTTGAACTATGCTCTTGCACTACCTTTATGATCACCATAAAAGCCACAATATGACCCCTTTCCACTGCAGGCAATGTGCATCCAACGTTCCACCAGTTCTGTTTGTATGAGCGTCGCCGAGCGGATGTGCCGCGGAAAGGCGCCAGGCGTTCTAGGAAGTTTGACAACCGACTGTGATCTACAAGGGACGTCCCTCCCAAAAGCGCAAGCAACGACATAAACTTTTTAAAATTAGTGACACGAAAAATGCTGCATGCACACAGTTCAAGTTTCTTGTGGGCCAAAAAGCTGCAATCCGCGCAGTCAAGCTAGAAAAATTACACCATCTTCCCGAGGGGAACCATGGGGTGATGCGGAGCATCGTGTTGGTTCCGAGGAAAGAGTCAGTTGCGTGCTGACGTCGAGAGATGGCGCCACCGACTGCCCTAGCGTTATCACCTACGCGAGCCTTCGTCGCGGCTCGCGGCAGAGAAACTTGGAACGCTCGTCGCTCGCCGTTTATTTTTTTTCACACTTGAAGGAGAGGAGACTAGAGGAGGAGAGTTTTGCGTGCGCGCGGGTGTGAATAGAAGCGAACGAACGCGCAGTGCACGCAGCTGGTAGAGACAGAGAGCGGAGAGAGTAACGCGCAGCTGTTGGAGAGAGGGAAGGAGAGTTGCGCGTGCGTAGTGCGAGTGCGGACTACGACGCCGCGGGACATAGACCCGAGCAAGAGATGCTCCGCATCTAAAAGGTGATACATTCGATGATTGAATATTTGTCTCGGGAGTGGCCCAACACCGGCAGTCATCCACAAAGACATGGTGGCAATCTAGACACGTGACGCACGGTCCTACAGCACAGTGAAGAAGTGGGCCACAAAGTTCAGTCGAAGGTGGGAGAGCCTTGGAAGATGACCCCTGCCTTGGCAGATCTGCGGAAATGACCGTGCAAGGAAGCCTAGACTGTGCAGTACGAGGTAATGGTGGATTGACGAGTAAAAATGCGGACCATTACAGAGGTCGCAGGTGTCTCCAAAACCACAGTACCCAACATCTTGGCATGCACAAGGTCTTTACTTTGCCAGATGGATTCCAAGATTGCTCGCGTGTGACCAAAAACACACCCACTATACCACGTCCGGAGACAACATCTAGCTGCTGGAGTCAGATTCCACGGGCTTCTGTGCCTGATTTGTGACTGGATGAAACCTGACTTTCAACCCAACAGCAAAAGCCGGTCTAAACAGTGGAAACGCTGCTGCTTTCCACTGCAGGCAAGGTGATGGCCACGGTTTTCCGGGATTCAGAAGGTGTGCAGCTCGGCGATTACGTTCAAAAAGGGCAAAGCATCACCGGGAACTACTATGCAACCCTGATTCATCGCCTGTGGGATGCCATCAAGGCCAAACGTTGTGGTATGCTCCGAAAAGGGGATGCTGTTCCACCAGGAAAATGCACCTCCACACCGCACTGCTGTAGCAATGGCTGCCATCTACTCGTGTGGCTTTTCTTTTGTCGACCATCCATCATACTTGCCAGATCTCGCCTCACCAGACTTTCATCTCTTCCCCAACTGAAAAAAAAACTTCCTGATGTTTGCTTTTTCTGTGATGTCATTGATGCTGTGACCTGCTTTTTGGAGGACCAAACTTCCAATTTTTTTTTTTTCCAGGGGGATCCAGGTACTGGAGCGTTGTTGAATAAAGTGTGTGTACCTCAAAGGGGACTATGTCAAAAAGTATTGTGTAATTCACCTGTTGCCTCCTGGGTCAGGCCAACAACCTTTGGGACGCCCCTCTTAGTAACATTGGTCGAGGTTGAGGGGGATAGATGAATTAATAAGTGAAGATCAAGAGATGGTAAGTTTGGGTGCTCTGCAGTTACAACTCCAAACATGCTTTCTGAGCTTCGTTCCTTTGTTCAACACTCTCGCTGCCAAGATTTACCGATTTTCATGTAAGAATGAGTTCACTTCCTGCCTCCTTTCCACTGGATTAAGTGGCCTCATATGAAGTTAGATTATGTACTGTCGAAATTGTGACCATCACCATGGCAGTGGCATTTCTTGGTGGCCTTGCAAAAGCATGCTAAATGCATGAAAACCTTGTATAGGAAACAAGACATCAGTGGTGACACGAAATTAACCAATTTAATCTAGGGTGAACTAAATGTATCGAGCTCTAAAACTCGTTCGTGGGAACATGAACAGGAACCAGATGAACCTGCATCTAGCACAAGTTGGGTCAGTAAGACCAGAAAGGGATTTTTTTTTCCTTCACACTTCTTGGTGCAGGCATGGCAAGGTAAGCTGTAATGGTATGCTGTGTTATCATGTTACATGTTGATATATTATTGCTGCCTCAATGTCCTGTTTAGTGCGATGCCATTAGGAGGTCGTGCGCCGACAGCACGCGCTCACCGGGACAATACAAAAATCGCAGAACAATGTCACTAGAGTAATGTCACCGCAGCACAGCGCCACAAGCGCTTGCAGGGTAAAGCCCCTGGATGTGTTAGCGTTTGTCTTGCAAGTAGTGTCAAATGCGCCAGTACACGAGGATCGTGTCTCGAGCAGCCCTTGAGAGCAAATGGCGGCCCTCGAAAGCAATTAAATGGAGGCGAAGCACCCGCTCGTTGCACGTGTTGCGCTTTTCCACATCAATGGTTGGTGCGGCGGTACCTTTGCCTTTATCTAAGGGGCATTAGTGCAGGGGGGACACGCGCTTCAGAACAGAAAATACAAATAAGTGTTCGGAACATAATGGCCAGATAATAACCCTTAGCAAAGCGCACATGAAGACAAGAGTTGCAGGTCTGTCATTTTACTGCAAATTGGCAAGTATGTAAAGGTTGCGTATTATGCAGTTCATGCCATCTCCATTGGCATCTGGTGGCTATGGGTCGCTGTAAAACCACTTGATCTGTACGCCTCGTTTAGAAGCAGCGTCGAATTCATTCAAATACGCCAGTGCACGAGACGCGGCCCGTGCGGTCCTGGAATCAGGCGCGGCACTTAATTAATTTGCTCGTGGCACGTGTCTCGCGCGTTCGCAGAGCAAAGGTTATCGGTACTCGCGATGCGTGAACTTTATCAAGGGGCTTTAGGCAATATTGCTTTAGGTCGCGTAGGTTCGTAGGTGGAGCTTACTTGCGCCAGATTTGTTGAATGGATATATGGTACATGAATGTGCACCAACTGGTGCCCCATGCGTGCAAGCACGTGCAGCGTGCGCGTGATCATAGCTTTGGCAAGCTAGAAAATGCACGGGCTCTCCCACTTCCCACCACGACCCACTCTATGAGTGGGTCGTGCTTCCCACACAAGCGAAGGCATGGCGGCGGCCAGTTGCCTTGCTCGCGTTTGTCCTGCAAGTAGCGTCAAATGCCTGTGATTACTGAAAATCGTGCATTTAGCGATTTAGTTGTGTACACCGTGTACACTAGAGCGAGGTTATGGTCATTACACCATAGTGAGAGGGTGGATGATGACAGTGGTGACATGCAATAACGTCTGAAGTTGCGCCACGTCGGTTATTCCTTCCTCCTGATCAAATCGAAAACAAAAGTAACTTTAAATACTATATCAGTAGGGTGGTATGAATATAACAAATATACATTTAACACTGCAAATTATTAAAAAAAGTAAGATTCCTTTAATTTTTGTGATTTTTTTTACCGCGAGATAGGCGAGATTGGTGCTTTCTGTTCGGTAGGTGGCGTGGCTGATAAACGTTTTTCATGTCGGCGATAATAATGCGTCTGGCCACGCTGGTGACACTGACAACGCTTTCGGCTTTGTACTTTTCGCTTTCTTCCCGCTGGCGTTGACGCTTTTTTAGCTCCTCTTGTCCCGTCTTGTCGGCCGCGTGGTTGACACTCTATATAACTTCTAATACCTTCGGAAGTAGTCAATTTCGTTCAGAATGAAGCTGAAGAAGAACCAGGCAGCGCCGCCCAAGCCCACCAAGGTGAGTTGACATTTTTTTTAGCTTCTTCATGTCATAAATCGCCGGCATTTCAAGTCCACGTTTTTTTTTTTTTTTTCTGAGAGCATCCATTGATTTTGGGCGCTAACCGAGAACTAAGGGAGAACGAATGCTCGGTGACGCGTACCCGAAGGAAATGTAATGCGCCATTACTCTTTTGCGTTTCATCTTAGTTCTAGGACTTTACTTTCCGAGTTGGCGAGTATTTTTGTCGAAAATGACCGCTTCACTAAACGCGCCGAACGCGCCTCGTTTTCCTAGGTTGGTGGAGGGAAGCCGAGAAAGTTGCCCAAACCGGCCAAAACCAACGATGACGACGCTGTCGAATCGGACACCGAGGACTACTTAAAAGGTACGACTCTGCTTCTTTTATTTGTTATGCAAACAACAGCACGGGAATCAAGTGTAATGGTGGCGCGGATTGTCGAAGATGCCGGCCGGGAAACGCCGGAACAAAGACGATTAAGGTATTTGACGCGGCATTACGTTCTTTCCCGAAATGAATGGTGAAGACACCCGAAGATGATGTGTCGCGTCTGCAGTTTCGCCTGTAATTTTCGAATCAAGTACAAAATACGTTGTGCCCTAAGCACAAAGTAAAAAAAAAAAAAAAAATGGCCGGTCGCAAGTTGGCATGCCGGTGGTTTGGTTACCGCCGTCGCTCATAGATGGCGGTGGCTGTCTGGTATTCGACTTTTCGATTTCGTTCTCGGTTTGATTTTAATTCTGGCTCTCTTGCTAGGATGCATCTCCGCTACTCTAGGCCAAGTTCTTGTCCCGCCATTTTATTCCGGCCACTGCGCTTGAAGTTGTGCAATACCGAAAAAGTAAAATAGGCCTAACGTGTTTCTTCTAATAGTTTTCAGTAGCTGCACTTTCCGCGCAAATTTATTGAGTCACTCTAGCTAAAGGTAACGTATCTCCCCCGCTAGTTCGGGCGTTAGAATGTCCGCATTTTGAATGGACCACTTTCTGAAGTAGTCATGGGAAGGTTGTTACCTGACTTTAAGGTGTGCTGAAGATACCTGTGAGCTTAAAGATGTCAATTTTCACTTAATTGTGGATCATCCTATATTTGCACAAGAACCCCCCGCCGCCCAAACACTTTTTTTTTTTTAATTTTGTGTTGAGGTAGGAAAAGGAAACGAACTTCCAATGAGGTAGTCTCTGGCTTTATAACACATCTAAAGATTTGGTAGAACAAAACCATTTTTCAAACACTTTTATCTAGAGGTAAGAGTTAGGGACGTTGCAAACGTTTGTCGAACTGGATTTTTAGGTAAAACTTTCGGGGCTTGACTGGTTCGTTGAACTTTAAAACTTTTAACTGAATTCGACCGGTTCGACTTTGTGGACAGTGTGGCCAGACCTTGATACAAGCATGTCTAGGTTTGGAGAATTTTTTTTTTTATGCAAAGGGTTAGTTTAATTTTACGAAGTGTCTAGCGTTACGTCCGACGTAACCCAAGTTACGTCCAAATCTCCGCCTTCCCAAGGTTCACGGGGGAGAGAGAGGAGGGCGGGGGGGGGTTAGGTATACGCGTTTCCAGTGCTCCGTCCGGACGTAACGCTAGCCACAGCGTTAATTTTATGAACAGCTGCAATTAAAAGAAACTAATTCTAATCATTGAAGAAATTAATAACTACATTTTTGTACTGTATAAACTGAAATAACCAATCAGTGTTACCCTTAATTCATCCCTTAGCCATCACCACCCAATCCGAAGCCAACTGGCCAGCCTGTCATGCATGCGCATAGCAGTTGAACCTTTGTCGGACTTTTCACAAGAGGTTCGAAAAAGTCTTACCTGGTCGAACTTGAACCTTGGCCAGTTCGCGACAATTTTAGTTGCAGTACACCTCCTGGAACGGCACACAAGCCACATAGTTATTAGCCGCAATTTTGAGCTAAATCAACTTTTTTGAGAGGAGTGTTGAATGTTTTATGCAAACCGTTTATAACACCTCAAGTTTTGGTTTCAGTTAATGTCACACCGAAAGCAGCCAAGGTTCCAGCAGCTGAGCTAGGTTCCGATGAAGACGACCCTGAGCTTGACGATGAGGACTTGGATGATGAAGACGAGTTGGACGAAGAGGACAGCCTCGATGATGAGGAGGGTGATGAAGACAGTGAAGGAGGAAGTGACGATGAAGGTGAGCGCTGGTTTTTGTGGCAGGGGAATGAAAAGCACAGTCTTGCATCTGGAAATTGGTTAGCTTGGATTTATTATTGTAGAGACCTTACAAAACGTGAGAACTCTAAAGACACCCCGTGCACTTGGGTGCCAAATACGTGAGCTATGAAAATAGGTGTCGCCAGGTAGTCCCCATGGCAACTGAGCTATGCTGCTACATCACAGCCTCAGCGACGGTTGTTTTGTGAACCGGCGTGCAACACCCGTTTTTATTGTTCGTGTTTGGGGCATTACCCTCTTCTTTGAGTGTAAGATTATTGTTAACCAGCCCAAGTTTCTTCTTGTTAGTTGGAGTCACAAAGTTTTAGATTCCTTTGCTGCAGGTGCAATTATTTGTGGCGATGAGGGGGGAAAGCATTGCATTTGTAATGATGCAATAAGTATGATGCATGTGAGACCCATGCACAGCGGCAATCTGGCACATCTTTGATACTGTACAGTGTGGGGATTCCTACCCCTGCAACCCCCGATTAGTTTTGGGAGGAGTGCTTTGGTGCCATGTGGGGTGAATACGACGGTCGTGCCATTCCAGTGCCCCAATTGGTAGCCGCAAAAGAACAAGTCCAAGCCGAAGCCAGCTCCCCCAAAGAAAGCGGGCCAGGAGGAGAGTGACGACGAAGACGATGAGGATGATGAGGACTTTGATGAAGATGACAGTGAGGATGGTGGTGAGTGGCCCGCCTTTGAGTTGCTTTTTGATTGATCTATCTATGGTTTTGATGCTAACTGTGGAGCAGCCTTGTTGATAACTAAGAGTGCCTTGGTGCTTTTTGACAAGCTCATTTTTGTTTGTCATTGATAGCTCGAGAGTGAGGGGAGGACACTGTAAAAAACAGTACAGTCTTCACCAATTTGAAAGAGACCCACATGTCTCTTAAGGGAAGAAAAAGTGCTTTGTCAGTGCGCGCTGAGATAATTTGGCTGCTTTATCGAATTTCATTCCCCTTGGGGCGATGTGGCCTGGCATTCCGAGTGGGTTTCTCATATTGAAACTGCATCACTGAAAAATCCTCCCTGTTGCATTGAAGATGCAGTTGAATTTAGCTGCCTGCCTTGTATTTGGGTGCTCTGGATCAGATCATGGCAACACTTTCCAATCATTTAGTCTTGCCAGGACCCTTGGGTTCATTCGGATTGTGCCCGGAGATGTCTTGACGGAGGGCGTGCGTCTATGTTACGGTATTGCAGAGGACGAAGCTCCCAAGGCCAAGGAAAGCCGCAGTTGAAAGACGGTGGCAAGGCGGCCAAGCAGCCAAAGAGAAAAGGAGAAGAGCCCGCTGAGCAGACATCCAAAAAGCAGAAGCTCGGAGGTGCTGGTTCTGAGCGGTCATCACATTAAGCTTATGCGCCGGTCGCAAACATTGTGCGCCATCCCCACTGCTGCATCCTCCATGCTAATTGGCTTCTCAAGGTTGCTTTTCTACTTGTTTATTCTCTTTTCTTTCTTTAATAAACGTTAGGTGTGTGTGAATGCACATGTCCCTCCAGCACTGTGTATGTCTTCCTTGGAACACTGCCCCACAGTAGTTTTAGGTAGTGGTACTGTAGCAGTTGTCTTGGACTTGGTATTTAACCCTTTTATAAAAATGAATCTTTTTCTCTTTTTTTAAGGATATCTCCAATTTGGTAGTATTTTTATCTATAGTCCGTTGCAACCTAAGAACTAAGGGCGAGGGTAAGACTGGCCCGGGAGGAGGAAGCAGATGGATCGCTGGAGAAGAGAGGGGGAAACCTCCTCCTCTCTTTAGCGTTTCGTCTGCTTCCTCCTCCCTGGCCCATCTTACCCTTGCCCTTAGTTCTTAGGTTACAACGGACTATAGTAACAAATTTTTAAATACATCCTAATAAGTTTTTTAAGTCAAAATAATGAAGTGCGCACCTCGAGTCTTAAGAGGAGTCACTTTCAATGTTTTATGCCTAAACTCTTCCAACACACATTGTGCTTGCCAGGTAGAAGTTTACTCCCCTTGCAGAATTTCCATTGCATCAAAAAATTTAGTCCAGTTTTGCTCGGATCCTTGTTGGATATGTACCTAAAGGACCAGTCCAAGATGGCTGCCAAAAGTTCCCCATACCCAATCAAGTTTAGACAGTTTGGCTTTCAGCTAACAGCCTCTTGTGTAGCATTGAAGACATGGTTGTGAACATGCCCCTTTTCTTGAATCCAGATGGCATCCCGAAGTCCGTCTACATGGATGTAGGTAAGGGTTCAGACTCTTTGTTTACTTGCGAGTTGTGATGCCCGGCCTAGACGCCCACCCGGATGGCACTGCTTCTCCCCACAGATGAGTACGACAAGCTGTTCCTTTACATTGGTGACCTGCCCCCTGGCTGCACAGCTGCAGACGTGAAGGCACTCTCTCCAGACATTGTGGACGTGCGCACAAATGTCAAGGCGGGTGCGAATTGTGAGCTGCATTATTTTTTGCTTAAAACTAATGCCTTTTCACTGCAGCAAATTTTATAGATGCTTTGAAACCAAGTACGAGGCATTCTTGGGGATTGGAGTTGGATCATAGAACATATTTAGGGTAGTACATACGTTGAAAGGGAATTAGTTGTGCCAACTCCAATCTTGAAGAGGCTATGCACTGATCTCTGTCTTTGCTGGATCGCGTTTGACCAGCTCCGCCTTTGGACGGGAATGCGGCCACGGTCGGCCATCTTTTTGGTAGTTTATTATCTCTCAACCATCATAGTAATATGGCGGACAGCGCAATGGCGGCAGGCTGCCACAAAATGAGCCGTGGATCTAGTACACTGTACCGTGGTTGATATTTCGTGCTTAATTGAAGTTGTTCGACTGAAGCAGATTCTTGAAATCCGGCGTGAACGTCAGCCTCGTCTTTGAGGACCCGGCAAAAGTTCTACGAAAGCGCAGCACCGGGGAAAGCAAGCAGCGCAGCTCGCATCGAAAGCAGACTCCGTACCGGTGTCTCTGCTTTCGATGTGACTTTTGATGCATGCTGTGCTGCTTTTCCTCGGTGCTGCGATTTTGTGAAACTTTCACCGGGTCCTCAAAGATCGGGCTATCGTTCACGCTGAGTTTCAAAAATGTTTCGTCAAACAATTTCAATCAACCACGAAATATCACCCACGCTATTTTGATGGCAGCCTGCCACCACAACTGCTACAAAGCTGTCTGCCATGGATGGATGATAGTGGCTGCAGCAACTGTACCTTGGCTAGAGGAAATATAACTCTACCAAAAAGATGGCCGCATTCGCGGAGCGCGCAAATATGATCTGGCAATTGTCATAGAGATCAGTGAGGCTATGTGCTTATTTTTCACTTATGGAATTATGAACTTAAGGTTTGAGCATCTATTCTGAACTGAAAGTTTAAACAGCAAAAGTGCAGAGCAAGGCTGCCCTTTTTTGTAGAATACCCTCAGTACCCAGGAGGTGTTTTAAAGGGGAGTATGTAGCACTATCAAGAGGGTGCCCTGCCCTTTTTTCACCCCGTTCCGAAAAAATACAGAATAGACTGATATTGCCGGCCAGTTATGCTGCCGTAATGCATCGAGGTAACTTTAGTCTTTCTGCACGTGAGACAACCTGGCTGGAGCTCTGCGCATGGCAAGCATGAGGTGGCGCGAGTTGTCTCGTGCACTGCTGCCCGTCTCCTGCAAACTGAAGTTATGGCAGCGTCATGCGTGCGCCTGAACGCTTGGTGAAATCGGTTTCTTGAGTGAATTGCATCGCTCGGCGATGAATTCAGGAGACTCATTTTCTCTGTTATACCATAGATAAACAGAGAAGCATCAGACCTGGTCATGCCTTGTTTACTACCCTCCCTACAATGTCGTTTTTAGACGCAGAGACCATATACGATATAGCATCGCCAATACTGGAAACTTCTGAAAACCCATGAGAGCGGCAGCGAATGGCGGCAGTCGCTCCCCTGCGGACAGTCGTCACAAGCAGACGATGCAATGGGAAGTATAGGCTCTGCGGCGTTCCAGACGTTTGCCAGCCCCATTTCCCAATCCTAAGAGCTGAAACATTTATGTTCAGTGTGTTTGCACCAGCAATGTCCACTGATCACAACCACACCAACAATCAAATTATAGCGGCGAAATCACGCTTTGAAGCAGAGGTTAACTTATTGAGTAGGCTGAACGCCGTAATGAGTATACACAAACTCGTCTGTTATGTCACGGCGCGGTGGTGGCGCGTCGAGCGCACTTATGGTCTGGGGCTGGGGGCGGAAGTCACCATGTGAGACGTGTGTTCCTGCATTGTTTTGAAAGTCAAAACGCCGCGACTGGGGCTGTACCAAAGGTGTCGAGAAAGGCTTGAAGGTCAGTTTTCATGTGCTCGGTTTCTTCGATAACGTGGGTATGTGCCGTGAAAAGGGAAAACCAGACGCTGTCTGACCACGATTGCTTGGGCTGGAAACACTGGGTTGATTTCACGGATACTTCCTGGTCACCAGATTTATTTGTTTTGTTTCAACATCAAAGCAAAAGAACCGTCAAGTTTTACGGACCACTTACGGACTACGTTCAGTGCGTCTTCAAAGTTCAAATGGCCACCTGATCGTTCAAACTGTCGTCTGCTCTTTCAGGCAACACCGGCCCGTAAACCTCACATTGGCGCTGTAATTGCGATAAGGAGTTAGTGTAGGCCTCAAGAGTCTTTTTTAAGTTTTGAGGTTAGTTGGGGTAAGCAGACTCGGTGTAAACAGTATAGATATAAGGAGATGTTGATCATTGTTAACAGTGGCCATTATTGACTTGTTATTCCTGCTTCACTTGGTCAGATTCTGCTTACGAAGTTTCAGTATCGACGTCGCCCATCTCAGCTACGGCTCGCGCTTTTGCAGCTTGAGCGATGTCGCGATTTTAAATTGCGAGCGGAATGTCATCGTGCAAATCAGGCTCTAGCGTCCATTCCGGGGTGTCCACGCGGAACGAATCACTGCATGTCACGTCGTTCACGCGAGGTTGTGCGGTGTAACAAGCCTCGGTAATTTCGCTGAGGGCCGTTCAAGTAGTCAGACATTGCCAGGAAGACTTAGAATCAGCGATTCCCTCGTGAAAAATAACACTGAGACTCGACTCATACCGATGCCGACAACATCGCATTTCAATGGTTTGTTTATAGGCGACGGTGAGCTTCTTGCCCACACACCATCCCGCATGCGCCGGCGCCGATGGCGTCCGCTAGGAGCACTCCGGTTTGTTTGTAAACATGAGTTGGTCTAGACTCTAGACCATATACAATATAATAGCGTCGCTAATACTGGAAACTTCCGAAGACCCATGGGACGGCAGTCTCTCCCCTGCGGACAGTTGTCACAAGCAGACAATGCAGTGGAAAAGTATAGGCTCCTGCAACGTTCTAGACGTTTGCAAGCCACATTTCCCAATCCTAAGAGCTGAAACAATTATGTTCAGTCTGTTTGCACAGCAATGTCCACTGATCACAACCGCACCAACAATCAAATTATTTCGGTGAAAGCCCACATTGAAGCAGATGTTAACTTATTAAGTAGGCTGAACGCCTTAATGAGTATTACATATGACTGGTTCGCGTTTGGGAAACTGGAAGGGGAGCTTTGTCCATTAGAACTATGTACACTCAAAACTTACCTTTGATGTGAGAGGTACAATACGATAACTGTATTTTTATAGTTTTTTCTCCAAGTGTATTTGTACATCCGTTTCGGTAATGACCTCTGATCTTACATGCAGTCATCCATGCCGTGATTGACGTCATGGTAGTGAATATATTGGGATAGGTTTTAGTTTGTGATTCTGTCGGCAGGATCAGCCAAATTGTCTTTTTGACAAGACTGGTATGAGTAAGACATTCGTGAAAACCAATGCTAATAGCAAAGGTAAGCCATATTGGTTTATCGGAACACTAGAGATAAGCCGTAGCGAAGTTTTGAAAGTTGTAGTTGTTTAGGTATCAAAAAAAATATATATATATATTGAAGATAGATTTGCGTTTTGCATGCCTTACATAACCTGTGACAATGTTTTCTTGGTTAAAATGACAACAGAGCACCTTAAAAAGTGAAGAAAAACAATTTAACGGAGAGACCACATCCTTCACTCTTGAAATGGCAAGAGGAGCACGACGTCACATACGGAGTTTTCGGGATCTTCGCTTTTGCACATCTTCAGTGCCTATCAAAGCTATGCACACACATTTTTGCTACTTTTAAAAAGGGCAGAAAAAAAACATTGCAACCGGTGGCAGTGCAGGGGAATATACACCTTTTTAAGAAACACTCGACCCCAGGGGCAGCAAACCGTTCTTGATCCCAGTCACTGGGTTTGAGGCTAGACTCTCACCGGCGTCCCTGCTAACTCTAACCGAGAGGACTGTGATTTCGATAGGCGCAGCCTGCGTAGGCGCAGCCTGCGTAGGCGCAGTTTCAAACAATGCTGGCGGCTAAATTCTCGTCTTTTCCCGCTGTATTTTGTGTTCCATGGTGCACGTATTTTCCCGAGGTCGTCGGAAAGCATTGTACCACCTTTGAAAGAAGAAAAAAAAAGCAATTAAAAAACCTATAAATTATTTTTGTTGGGTACGCATGCGACAGAGCACGAATGCGACTTGAATGTAGTTTTAGTTTTTGTGTGTGCTTTTACAATAAGTTTTGACAGCTCCGCGCGATTCGCCGCATGACAAACGACAAAGCGCTTAGCTGCCAAAAATAAATTGCAACAGAAGAGAGCCGAAAGGCATGCATTTTTCACGCTCACAAATAACGTGTTTACCGGTGGACAGGACACGGACATACAATTTAGAAAGTGTTAACATTCGAACAATATATTGTACGTACCACACGATGCAGCGTTATCCAAAAAGAATTTATTTGAGAAAGATCTCAAATAACAGTCGCAGTCGACGACAGTCACATCTTGACGATCGGACGGAATCCAAGATGACTTCGTTTTGGGGCACGTTTCGTGGAGAGCTTCCTTTTTTCACAACAGCACCAAGTCAAAGGAACGGAACGCGACTGACCCGTTTCCCACCCCAACCCGGACAACTATTTTTGGAGATGACTGAGGATTCTACGCGGATTATCTCTGGGAGGGGGAAGAACAATGTTCGCAAAATCGCGTCGAGGGTCGTTCAACGTCCTTCACCTCCTTCGTTTCCCGTGAATGTCAAGCAAAAAAGCTTGAATGGCAGGCACTTACCAGCCTTATTTCTTACAATGGAAGATAACACAGAAAGGGTACGCAGCACGCATAAAAAAATTAAGTGGAAACTTTCAAGAGGGGCGAGAAAACGTCGAATGCAAAACTGCAAAAACACGGGTAGAGAACCGTGCTGAGCGGGTCTTCACAGTCCCAGAGAGTGGCAGAAAATTTCTAGCTGATAGAGGCGCGAGAGTCGCACTAGCCGCATCAGCATCGGCAACATGGCGGCGGCCTAGAAGCGTTTTTGGAAAGGTGAATACCTGGCGAGCTTGCGATTGCATTCCCAGCCCTCAAGCAACACGCTTGAGGGCCAGGCATGTCGCTTGAGGTGGCTAAAGGTTCTCTTATGACGTAACGACTGGTTGGAGGTTTTTGTGTTTTTTCACAATTATTTCCATCTTCGGGGAAAACAAACATGATATTGAGAATCGCATGGTTAAACTATGCTAGAATCAACCTCCATCTCATTTTTCGATGTATGTGTTTCAGCTTCCCTTTAACCTGTAACCAGCTATAGAAAAGTCTCAAACCGGTCAAGGAGGCATCCCTTAGTCTTGGGAAGTTCATAGTGCTGACGAACTGAAAGCGCGTGGTGGCTATTTGAAGTCCTCAAAAATTGTAGTCTGCGAAAAGGAAGCATAGCAGAGTTGCGGCAACTTGAGCATGGCAAGTGTCGCGTGTTGCATGTCCTGGAGCTTGGTCAAGACCGTCCGCTTTACTTGGTCCTATGAACGAACCTAGGCTTTCATTGTTGCCACCTCTCGCCTTCTTTCTTCCAACAGCTCTTTCTCTTGCAATCTGCTTTTTTTTCTCATTATGGCGTGGAGCTGCAGAACTATGTCAGTGTGACATATGCATGCATTAGGGGCATCAGTGGCTGATGTCATGTGAAGCCATGTAGGGGAGGAGCGAGTTTTCCTCTTCTGGCAGGAGGAACAGATTATCGCACTTGCTTTAACGATCATTTAACTGGGTCTGCCAGAGTCACCGTGCTGCTGCAAAGATATGAGCTCCAAAGGGTATGGTGGTATGCTGCCAATTCGTCGCAATAATGGCAGTTGTACATGTCGCTCCCAAAAACCAATTGAGTGGTACACTCTGTGATGAAATGACACACCCCTGTGTCAATAGCCTTTCCCATAACCATAATGGATACATGGTTGCACACATAGTCTATAGACCATTCCATTTAGCGCTCTCTGGGTGGCACCATTTTGTTCGACAGCAGCGCCCTCTCAATACAGCCGGGAAGTTCGGCGGGTTAAAACAAGAGAGGGCACGCGCCCAACTTTGCTAGCAGACGACAAACCAGGAGGTTGCCATTCTCCATCTTTGGGCTGCACCGGCGGGCTGTACGGAACATCGAACTCTCACTCGTGGCTGCCGTATGAAGTGGTTCGCGTTCTTAGAATAGTTATGGCTACTCCAAAATCGGCCTATAGCTCTCTGTTGTTCTATTTCGGTAAATGATGAACTAGCATATCTTTTTTCCGTTACTTAAACAGCAGTTGAGTCGGCCGGCAGTACTACCCTCAACTACTGCGTGTATTGCGGCAGGAGAGCACGTTTTTACTTATCTCAGACTTCCACTCATGGTCGCTAAAGGCCTGCACCAGTACAAACTTTGTATAGTAAAAAAGGTACAGCATCCGGATTTATTTTTCGCCGGAGAGACCGGCTAATCTAACACAGTTTTCATATTTTTTTTTTTTTTGCACGCAGGTAACGGTGTGATTTGACCCTCTTAGTTTTTTTATCCAGCATAGTATTACACAATAACTGGCATACCAAAATCTGTGCATCTGTGCTTGAAATTTCCAAAATTACGCAATTTTAGACCGAGTTTGCACGCCAGCCGGATGCTAGGTGCAGCCCACTTCGGCGGAGCAGACGAAATGTGGGGTGAGAGGCGGAGGGCATTTTTTCTCTTATTACCCTCTTTGCTATGACCCTAATGGCCCGTTCACACACTTGCGACCGAGAACGACCGAGAGAGACCAGATCTGTTAAAACTTCTTAAAATTTCATTTCTGGCGCCATCTATGCGGTGATCGTGGAACTGCATTTCACAAGAGCGACGGTTTTGCGGCATTTCCGAGGTCGAATGTGCGTAATACCTATGAGAAAGGCTCGTTTATAACGTTTTCAAAAGTTTTTCGAGCCAAGAAAGAAAGGATAATGCGCGGGAGAAATAGAAAATATGCCAAACCGTCAAGTTTACACTGCAACCCGATAGATGGCGCCACTGTGTCCTCTCGTTTTAAGAGGTTTAAGAGGTCGCAAGGAACCAAGATTTAAGAGGTCACAAGAGTGTGAACGGGCCTTAATGGAACGGTCTATACCAGGGGTGCGCAACTAAAAGCTTGGGCGGGCCAAAAATGTGTTTATTGAAAAACTGTGCAGACCGCACCCTAGTGCGACGTGTTGCACATTCGGGCTGAAGTCAGGCTTGCGATATCATGCGTCATCGCACTCGTTGCCGTCTTTAGCGCATCTCGCAATGTCATGTCCGTCACGGCAGATCGAAGGCGGTCCTTGTTGAGAGTCATCAGTGAGAAGGTCTGCTCGGAAGATGTATAGGCGCTCCCGAAAAGTGATGGCAGTTTTCAAGGCGCGGTCCACCAGGTTTCCGTACTTGTCTTGTCCAGGTTTTTGTACAACTCATGCAGCTGTGATTCGCGATGCATAGTCTTCCGCGCTGGTGGACACTGGAGGTCGATGAGCTCCAGTTTCATCGTCGTCGGAGTCCTCCGATCCGACGATGCAACCCTTAACTATCCCAACGGGAAGGCAGAGGGTCGATAGCCTCCGTGGGGAAGGAGGGAAGGGGATCTCTTTAGAGAGGGCAAGACGTTTTCGCGTTCCGTGTACAGACATGTTCAGACAGAACCATTCCATGGAAAGGGACGGCTGCACACGCTGTTTTATTGTTGTCAGCGGTACTAGTGGGGAGGAGAAATTTGAATTGAGAAATCGTAGTTCCTTCGCCGAAGAGTGAGAAAAGTCGGTCAGAGGGTTTCACTGCTGCTTGCCAAGCGGAGCGGGCGCTCGGTAGATTGGATGGCATAGTAAGCAATTTTCTGCGCTGATCCGGGCCACAAGCCGCTAAAAAGCGCGCGCGGGCCGCATGCGGCCCGCGGGTCGTATGTTGTGCAGGAATAGTATAGACCCCTGGTCTATACTATTCCAAGGTAAGGAAGCATTCCCTCTAGAAAATCTCTTGCCGATCAACTCTGCTTTGCAAAATATTAAAAACAATAACCTCACACCAGCAACATAGTGGTTGTGCACATACACTTCTATCTATTCTGCACGACACAGCACAAACCTGGCGTCGTCACTTTTTTTTTTTTTTTTTTAAGTAGAGACGGAATGAAGTAGCACTAGAATTGACCATTGGGATTGATCCCTCGAACAAGCACCAGATGCCATACTGGTAGTTTTAATGACAGTCTCACTTCCAGAGAAAACCAAGAAAACCTGGTGATTGCTTAGTCGCATTCTCTACAAGAAACGACTAAGATTCGTAGGTCCTATTGTTCAAGATGCCGAAATCACTCGATTTGAACAAGTCGCTAAATGCATGGTTGAGGACTCTAGGGTTCACTCCAGAGTTGTTTAAATTGAACTTTGGTGAAACTGGTGTAGCAGTTAGGCATAATGAACTGCTTGGAAAACTGGTCTCCTGGGAGTTGGTAGCGCATCCCCAGTTTAAAAGTGCTAACTAATCCTTGCTGATTAAAGCACTGGCAGTGTGTGTAATCAGTTTTATCCCCGTTTTCATGATTAGCATAGAGCTGACTTCAGTGTCATAAGAAATTTCTGTCCTTTTGGGAGATGAAAACTTCCATCTGCTGGGTATTTGACACATACCATCATTTGTCTCGTCATGTGAGGTGTGGGCTTTATACCCACTGGCAAGCCAGCTCCAACGTGGTCCACGACCAAGCAGACTGGGCACCTACGTAGACTAGATGTTCAAAACATAAGATTACAGAAATCTACGGAACAATTCAGGAGCAGAGTTTTGCTCCTGTGTGTTGAATGCTCCATAAATGCAAGTCCAGCTATGTCTGTCGATTATGCATGGGCTAATTAGGGCAGCGGTATGCCACACAGTTCACAAAGAGCTAGGCCTGACCCATGGGCTGACGCTTTTTGCACCCATGGTGTGTGCCATGAAAACATCATGCCTGCATGACCTTGCACTTGCCTAGGTTCTATGTCAACCCCTGGTGGACCGTTCTTTATAAGCAGTTGCAAGGAAGTTTCTCCCAGCCAGAGGCGGAGCCGTATTATTGGGAGAGTCTGGCCAGTAGGCGTGGCGACGAAGGTGTTGGAAAGAAGAAAGGGGGAGGGTGCCGAAAGAGCGGGAGAGGAAGGCAGAAGCAAAGAGGAAACAACCACCATTTTGATCCAACACGCTTTTGGCGCAGAGCACTGTTGAATCTATGCGTCGTCTGCTATGGGCCGACTTCTTTTTCATCTGAATAAAAGTTTGCAGTCAAACGTTAAGAAAACTTCAATTGTTAGTTTTTCCACCCACTGAGGAATACCTCTATATCATTTTCTTGCCAAAGCCAGCGGAATTTGGATGTCGATCCCATGCATTCCACCAGGCGAATTAATGAAAATGGCGGCCCTCCCCGCACAGCTGGAAGCAGCCGGGTGATGTCCCCCACTTACGTGGGGGACATTACGGCGGCAAGGTCATAAACGCCGAACTCTTCCAATATACGGCTCTGGCCAGTGGGGTGCCGGAGCGCCACCTCTTGACCAGAAGGGCAGATGGAGTTCAGGAGTTGGCTTCGCTCTTATGATCCGCCAGGTAATGACAGACCACCTTATTGTGTCTGGGGTGGGGCGACTAGTCACCCCGCAAGCGAGAAACCATAAAGAAAATCTTCATGAAATCATGGGGTGTTGAAGAGGACGAAATTTATATTTCCGATCTTGCTAAGCAGTTTTCGCATGCATGACGCCGCCATAACTTTGGTTCACAGCAGACTTGTACGTGGTTCAACTACTTTACTCAAGTTACTGTAGTTTAACTACCATAGAATACCGCACATCCGCCCATTCCACGCTAAGTGTCCATGCCCAAATTTGTAAGATTTGAGAAAATATGCACAGTACATTGATATGTAAAATTGATAACCAGACAGGTGCCCACCCCCATTTTTTTAGCGATTATCTCTAAATTTTGAGTGGGCGCTTGCCCGGTATTTCCCGGTACTTTTTTAAGTAGTTGTAGTTGTTTCAACGGTCCCTTCTATGAGGCGCGCGGAGCAGACAGACACGTCACAAATGAAACAGAGTTACTGCGGGATTAGCGCCGAAAACTGGTTTTGTTTCTGTCCCGAAGCTTATGGAGACTTGGGGCATTCGGAAAAAGGGCTTGTCCCCGCTTCTCCCCGACGTAGGAACTCTTGCCCCCTACAGGAGGTATACGCACTGCATCCTCACTCAAAGGAGGTAACAAAATGCAGCACGCGCTCTGAAGCTCATCTGGTGCTCCTGTATAGTTTGTGCTGTCTTTTGAGACATCATCTGGTCATTTCTCTGAGTGAAGTAATGGAGGCTATAAGACCGATACAAATAAGTGCCTTATAAATTGATTGTGTTCATTAGTTTTTCAGCGAGAATCTAACAATTACTCTGGTGACATACATTATTTGCCGCCATTTCCAAAAAAAAAAAAATGCATTTTTGATTTTGCCAGTTTTTCAGAAAAAAACTGATGCACCTCCAATTTCCTTTGGAGCAATGCATATCGGTTAAAAAAAACTCTCTAGTGAATGAAAGGGCATTCTGAAAGATTGTGTTAGAAAGTACTTCTACTTTGCTTTGAAAGTACATTGTATTTATAGTACTTTACTTCAAGTGCATTGCACCCGGTGTACTTCTACTTTACTTGAAGTACATGACGTCGCATTTACTTTGTACTTTCAAGTAGTTTTTAGACACACTTCACGCAACACTGCAAACAAGCAACCACTGTCGGCATAATCAAGCTCGGGCAGTGCTAAACTTCAAAGGAGGAATGATACATCTGCAGTAAATCATTGACCAAAAAGAAAATGAAATACAAAACAATTACTCATGCAGAAGCAGAACCAGCTATTAAAGCATTTCTGTGAAAACACAAGCCGCTTTATATCCGGCTAGCTGGATTTCGCTAACAGATCAAAACCTATGTACTTCCTGGTTAGCATAAAAAATATAAAATTAACTTCAAACATAATTCAATACTTTTTTAGATAATTAGTAAGTTACTTAATTCCTTTTGATTTCAGTAATTTCTACACTACTCAAATTACCTTCGAGGCTAATACTAAGTAACATAATTACTTTTTTGATTAACTTGTACATGTCTGGTTCACAGAACTCACACCGTAGTGTACGAGCCGTGAGGTTGTTTCAAGTGCAGAGAAATTCAAGTTCCCTCTATGCATTGCGGCGGCGGTAGCACATCGAAACTGGCTAGATCTGTCCATTGGTCTTCTGGTAGTCTTCTACTTTTAGGAAGATAACTCATGAGCTGCCTTTTTTAGTTCACTTGTATCACAATCGCTGACACCTATGCACCGTTTTACAAGTTTTGTGCAGCATTGTGGGAGGAATGGGCACAAGCATCTGACTTTCTAATGCACCTTTCTTGCACAAGGGCTCGTGCAAACAAAGCATACTACAGAACAAAGCCCACAACATGCTTAGCTCTGCAACTCGGGCACCAACCCTCGTTTGTATACCTTGCCTTGCTTGCATGCAGGGGCTTTATGTTTGCCAAGTTCAAGAGCGAGGCCATAGCAGACAAGAACTACAAGCGCCTCCAGGGGGCCCAGCTGAATGGCCAGAAGCTGCGTGTGGGCTACCGGGCGCCAAGCGGGAGGGCGGTCTTCCCGACAACTGGTCCGAGTGCCACTCGGAGCTGGCCGTCTACGGTCTTCCAGAGGGCTGCCCTCAGGACAAGGTGGCCAAGCTGTTCCCCACGGCTGTCAAGGTGGCAACCATGTCTTTGTGAGTCCGCCTCACTCTCCATTCCCTGTACTAGAGAGCTGTGGTCAAACGTGGTGTGTTCCTTGAATCGGTGACTTTGTCCAGTGGCTCTTCTGTTTGCACTTCTTCCAGATTTGAAAGTATGGCAAACTCTGTCATACATTGAAGGTCAATTGAATTACTGAGTCATTGCACATACAGGGATCTAATGTACCTTGTTGGCAAATGGAGAAATCTAGGCAGTCTTTTTACTATTATTCTAACATTATGCGAACATCTTTCGTAACTTGAAGGATTCTTCCCCATTCGTTTCTTTGCAGCTTTACGTGGGTCAAGTTCGACAGTAAAGCCGACCTTCTGGCTGCTGTAAGGAATGAGTCGTGTCACAAACTGGAGGGACATCCTCTTAAGTTCGCCTATCACTTCAAACGTAAGACCCCATTGTTCAACACTTTCTTTTCCTCCCTCAAGTCTGCTCTAAGACTGCTTCGCAATGTCTCGCAAGACGAGATGAACATTGATAGTGCCTTTCTTCATAGACATTGCCATCAATGAAAGCAGATGCAGCTTTTTTTATGTATTTAGCAGGTTCTGCATGAAAACATTCCTAGATTGCACTATAAAGAACAAGTCATTTTAATGTAAAGTTTAGAGAAATCTTTCTGTATAAATTGCTCTCATAAATTGGCTTGTAATAGTGGATACTGTCATTTGCCTTGCATCTCAAACCTCAAATATGTCTGAACCACGAGGAACATCCTGTATTTTTTACAAGGCACAAAAGGACAGTTGTCGGTTTCGGAGTTCATTAAAAACATATGTATGTGTTCTTTTAACTTATGCAGACACCTGCAGTCAACTCTTGCAACATTAAGTTTTAACTACCTTTGATCTGCTCCAAAAAGTTATTTTGTTGTACAAAGGTACTCCAAAATGTGACTTTTCCTGCTGCTAAAATTGTTTAAAAAAAGCTTTATCAACTGCCAGCCAATATTGTAAATATTTCCTAACTAATACTCAGAAGAGGCAGTTCCCCACATTACTTTGCATGGTGCTCGATTTGCATGCAGTTGATGGTATAAATTTTCCAACAGCCAAGGTCCAGAAGAGAAAGAAGAGGAAGTCATCGGGGTCAGGCAAGAAGGGAGGTGACAAGAAATTTTCAAAATCAGGAAAGCCTGACGGGCTGTCCAAGTCTGAGAAGCAAGGAAAGCCCACAAAGAAATTTGAGAAGCAAGGTGGACAGAAGTCTCCTAAGCAAGGTGGCCTCCAACACAAAACTTCAAAGGCAAAGTTTGATGCAAAGAGGCAGGAGGTCAAGAAAATGGCTGGATTGCAGAAGAAGAAAATGGAAAAAGCTGCAAACTAACACAAGTGGACATTTTGTTCTTAGCTACTGATGGGATGTGCATGAAGTTCCAAGTCTTCCCCAGCCTCGTCTCTCACCCAAACATTTGACAAAATGTGCTGTTGCCACCTTTCACCATTCAAATCATTTTTTTTTTCATTTTTTTATTTTTTTAGTGGGTTAATTAGACTGTTCTGGTTTGATTACCCACTGCACTTGTTTAGTCAATACGAAGTCTGTTCTGATTTCATGGTCATTGTAAGGTACTTACTAGCAAAATACCGATTCAAAGTTAAAAGTGGTTTTCTCTTTTGAATTGGAGGTGCATGGTTCATATTTTTGGTGACTATGCCAGTTTTCCCCCAGACCTTGAATGATCATGACATGTTTGTAAGTCATGAGTGGGGATGTCAAGATGCATTCATGTTTAATCCCTAAAAAAGAAAAGTACCATAATCAGGTTTGGCACCAGGAAATCACCCCATCATTAGTTTTAACAATGTCCTTCATGTGTACAGTTCCATTTTACATTTGCAGCAAACAATGTAGCTCTACAATAAATGTCAGGAAATATATTTTTGTACTGGTCTGTTACTAGTATTGGTGGTCCTGGTTCCATGTGCTTGTTTTGTACATGGCACGTTATACATGGCACTCCCGTCTGAAGTGCCATGTATAACGTGCCATCGGCTGAAAAAGTTTCTGCAGAGGGTACAGTGACGTCGCTGTGCTGACTTCTGGAAGGATAGTAAGTAGACACGAGGCTAGTTACCTTTGTCTCCGCACCGCATCTCCACTCGGAATGAGCAAGATCGTCATCTGCTCCTCGTGCAGAGGAAGCAGTGGGGTCAGGCGTTTGGGTGCTGATCGCCGCCATCAGTGATTTCCCTACACACCCCCTAGGAGTGGGTGCACCCCCCCCCCCCCCCTTGCGACTTCTCTATGCTCAATGCGCCCCACTCCCCTCCCCCTGCCCTAAACATTGAGACACCCCTTGCCTAATTTCAATTTGAGACACCCCTTCCCTAATTTCAATTTCTGGGGAAACCCCTGGCCGCCATTGTCTCCTAGTCCTAACTATGACTTAGCCTTTGAGAAAGGGGAGAGGAAATACCTCGAAGGGTACATTGCTCCTGTTTACTAACTACTGACCACGCAATAGCGAGCAAGAAACAGACGGCAATCGAGAAGCAAACGGCTGCGGGGAGCGCAGCTTCATCGTACCGTGGTCACTGCTTTGGATTAGTTTGGCGCCATGCATCGACAGTGGCGACAACTTGTGTTGCAGAAGCCGGCATGTCATGCTGTCGAATGTCCGGATCCTGGCGGTTGGTTGTATAACTATGAAGGCAGGTGTCATCGCACCTCGTGGCTGTTGGAAGTCTTTGTGGAGCTGAGCGTCTGTTGCCTCCTCCTCTGCTGCCATGTGGGTTAATAGTTTTGTAATTAGCAGCCGCACGCTGTCGCCGCTTCGCGGCGACAGTGTGCGGCTGCTAATTACAAACTGCACATCCGTCTTATCACAAACAGTGTGCGGCTGCTAATGAAAAAAACAATCAAGCAAGCATCCAGGGGGTATATACACGCGCTGTCCGAATTCGAAATTAAAGTTACCGCGCGTTGCCGAGCAGCCAATCCGGCGTGAGCGTCGTTGCTAGGGGGTCTATCACCTGCGCTGTTAAAGTTAGTGATGAACCGAATCTGCCGAACTTCAGATTCGGCAAAGTTCCGCACATGCCGAAATTTAGTAGAAGGAAAGTTCAGCAAAAATTCGGCAAATGTCTACGCACGCGCACGAACGCGACGGTACGATACGATGGTAACCGCGCAGTCTCGCGGTTACCATCGTACAGTTTAGTACAACCAGCGGTTACGGCGAGGTGTGGAGTAGGTGACACGGTAACTGTGCGTTTGTGAGCTTTTGCGAGTGTGGTTCTCTTCAATATTTTCTGCCTCAAGAATAGAAGATCAACCGGTAATTTACCCAGTCTACTGCGCAAGTGACAAATGATGGCGGTGCATTCTGGATAACGCGATTTTCATTTGACCTTTCCATTGATGAAACGAGGTAGTTGAAACATTGACTGACAACTGACAATTACGCTCAGTGTTCGCAGCCCACTGCCGTCAAACGGGGCAGAGTCACGAGAGCTTGCCGAATGTTTGGGATGCAGGTGCAGTAATGGAAGTGCTGCGCCATTTGCGCCAAACTGCGCTATGAAGGGAAGTCTGCTACATTGTGCCAAAATGCCATTTTTGCTGAGAATTGCGCCACACCTGCGCCGAGATAGGCTTAAAGCAAGAAATATTGTCACGAATTAAGGCGACGAGAAGGCGAAGAGTAAACTGAAAATAAAGGTTTAATGGGCGAACCTGTGCCAACCAAAAATAAGTAAAGAACGAAAGAGCGTCGATACAGCAGAAAAGCAGGCGGCGATTCGGCGGCGACACAGAGCGCGCGGGACTGCTTCGACACGGTCGCGGGTAGCTGCTTATCTACCGTGCGTCACTATCTCGAAAGTTCGGCGAAGGAAGTTCGAGCGTCGCGCGCTCGGGGCGAGGATGAACTGGCACTTTCGAGAACAACAAAGCAAAGGGAAAGTTACAACTAGTGCGAGAATGAATGGGAATCTTCCTAGAAGACCGTGACCGAGCGTTGCTTTCTCGGCTCTGCGGGCGGCAATATATATATTTTGTTATTGGTCGACCCTATTATTCAGAGAAGTAGAAGGAAAGAAAGAGTGTACAAATATAAAGTTCACAGCGTCTCTACTCACCGTATAGTTTGTTCCGTCTTAGGGCAGAGTACAGCCGAAGGCTCGAGCACGTACAACCACAAACATACGCTAAAAACTCAAGTCATGGGACATTCGCCGCATTTGATTGGTTTAGCCGATCAACGAACGCATTCAAGGAGATAACGAATGTCATGATGTCGCGCTTTGATGCTGCGAATCAACCGGCCAAAGCCGCGATGATGCTGGGCGTCAACCACTCTGGCCGGTTGATGCGCCGGCTGGTTGATCGCCGACATCCACCAAATTTCCAGACGATATCGTCGATGTCAGGAACTAAGAGTCCCCGAGAAAACTTTTTCAAAATTGTAGGATGGCTGACTGCGGCTACTGTTGCAAAAAAGAACCAGGGTCTTGTACTCCTGATAAGATCACTTGATTCTCATGTCTGCTACATGCCTTCGTTTTGTGGCTGCAGAGTACCGTGGCACTTGCGCAGCTCGCGTCAACCCTCACCGCCTCTCACCAGCGTGCGCGCGTCGAGCTTCACCGCTTTGCACCGGAGTGCTAGGAGCAGCGGCTGACATGGGGAAGCGCCTGGCTTGGCGCGATAGGCCTGCAAATTATGCTCAGTATTATTACAGGTCGACCTTCTTTGTCCTAATTGTAAATAATTCTCTAATTAAAATACAGAGAGAAGGGAACATGAGTCTATATATGTTTGAATCAATACGGTAGTCAAGCTGTTGTTCGAAAGAGCAGTGAACTTTGACGTGACCCTGGTTCCTACACCGCTATAGAGCAATGATACCTTTAAAGTGCAAGTGTAGGCTTTTATAATATATTTGGGTGGTGGTTTTGGCAGTTTATGATATTGAAATTGACTAAAGTAGAAGTTTGGGCTAGTTGGTATTTCATGATTAAAGATTAAAACTAGTGATGGGCCGAACTTTTGCCGAATCGAAAGTTCGGCGCCGAATCTCGGGATTCGGCAAAGCCGAACTTTTGCCGAATTTTCCTAGAGATTCGGCAAAGACTCGGCAAAAATACATTGTTACCAGACTTAACGTTGAAATTTTGTTTTTTCTGGCGAAAAAAGGTTTTCTGTTGTTTTTCTTAACTTAAATGCAACATGTAATGCATATTGACACAGTTATATTACTAAGTAAGGTGATATTCTACAAGATAATTGTATCGGTGCGTTTTTGTGTGTTTACTGGCAATTTTAGAGTGACTTCTAGCAGAAGTGGCGTGACAACGAGGTTGGGTAGTAGCTGTGGCAGTCACGAATCACGCTACGAGAGTTTCGGTTTTGAGGCATCATCAGCGCAAGTCTGCATGTGTGTGTACAATGTTAAAATGAGGACAATAACGCTGGGTCCTGACTCACCGTTCTGCGCGCAAAACCCGAATGCGACGGTTGCTGAGCCTTTACCAGAAAGGATAATATTATTATTGTAAATATGCATGTTTTTCGATTTGAGTGACTTGACGTCAGCTTTACATGAAAGTGTGCGTCCCATATTAGCAACGGTTCGTTTTTAACCTATAAAATGGCAGTTTCTGTGTTAGGATTCACACGAACGTTTACGAAGATATGATGTGCAACGTCGAGCATTATAGTTCTGTGTTTAGTTTTATGCAGATACAGAAAAATCGCGAAATAACGCTAGTTGAAAAAGCAATCTATCATTCAATATCTTTATTTGTACAAAATAGTAGAACATGGGAAGCGTGCGCGGCTGGCAGAAAGGTTACAAACCCGTACGCTGAGGCGCCTGCCAGCCAACTTTCCGTGAGTTAATGAATAGACGCAAAACACAACAGTTTGACGTTTTAGACGCGGACGAACAAATAATGCAGGAAGGACAAAATATGGCCATTGGACTCGCAAATTAAGGGCGGCCTACACACTCGCACAGAGTGCGCAGCATAGCGGCACGCACTACTTCTGAGCCGAAAACAGAATTGTTATAATTGCGAGGAGTGCTTTGTCAGCCGTGGCCGGGTGCTGACGTTCCGTTATTTAATAATGCGACGTTGATTTGAGAAAAAATGAAATAACGTTTATTATTTTTGTGGTTAACTTCTGATTACATGGTGAGGTCCTTTTGCGTGCCATTCGTGGCGTGCCTCCGATCGTTCTGTTCGGAGCGGTTTCTTTCCACACAGACACGAGCGGTTTCTTGTTCCCAGGCAGGCGCTATCGGCAAAGTTCAGTTCTCGCTCTCGCGAAGCGTAAACAAGCTGGGCCCGCAACCCGGCGCCATTGGCTAGCCCGTGCGCTCGCACCGCGCGCTCGCGAAAGTCACGCATTGAGGACCCATTACAGATCTCGCCGAGGCTAGACAAACAAGTAGACAAACGAGCTGGGCCAAGCTAACAGCTTTAAAGTAATTGTCGGCCAATGTTTCAACTACCTCGTTGCATCACTGGAAATGTCAAATTAAAATCACGTCATCCAGAATGGACCGCATCATTTGTTATTCGCTGTGGCTAGCGTTACGTCCGGACGGAGCACTGGAAACGCGTATACCTAACCCTCCCTCCCCCCCCCCCCCGCCCCTCCTCTCTCTCCCCGTGAACCTAGGGAAGGCGGAGTTTTGGACGTAACTTGGGTTACGTCGGACGTAACGCTAGACACTTCGTTTGTTTCATTTGCGCAGTGGACTGCGTAAATTACTGGTCGATTTTCTATCCTTGAGGCACAAAATATTAAAGAGAACCACACTCGCTCACAAACAAAGTTACCGTGTTGCCTACTCACTCCACACATCGCCATAACCACTGATTGTACACAACGAGCTAGAGTTGGTTGAATTACGCTGCACCACCGTGCACTGCACGATAGTAACCGCACGACTCCACGGCGTCCATTTGCAATTCACGGCCCCTTTGGTGCTCTTTGGTCCCGTCGCGTTCTCGCGCGTGCGCAGACATTTGCCGAATTTTGCCGAATCTTTGCCGAACTTTCCTTCAAAAGTTCGGCATTTCGCCGAACTTGCCGAATCAGAAGTTCGGCAGATTCGGTCCATCACTAATCAAAACAGCGCAAGGACAGCGCCTTGTTCGTCTACCTTCTTGTTCTTGTCCGTGTCCTTGCGCTGTTTTAATCTTTAATCATGATATTGAAATTTTCAGTTTGATAGGCTCATTGAACTTTAGACGCATTTATATTGGTGGAAGCGTTAGCGGATATGCTGGTTCTTCCTGGAAGTTTACAGAAATATTTACAGGCTAAGGAAACCACCGAGTGTAAAATGGGGAGGGGAGAGAGGATTTATCCCAATGCACTATGATTCACATTTCAACCATTTTTTAATACCTATTGTATATGAAACCTTCTCTGATTAGAGCCTTGTTTAAGAAGACCGTGTTCCTTTTACGCCCTCTCTAATCTTATCACAAACGGTAGTAGGTAATGTGCTTGAGTATTAAATAGGAACCCTCGATCACTATCATAAATGAACTCATTTAGAAATACAGTCAATTTTTTCATTCTCAAGTGATGTGCTAACAGATGTTGGCATCCGCTCCAAAAGCGTCAATGGCTGCTCCAAACCAATATTTTGCCTGCTACAGAACCTGCTACAAAAGGTCAAATGCCGCTTCCATCACTGCAGGTGGCATCCTCGTCATAATGTGATGCATGTTTTTCCCCTTCTTTTCTTTCCTTTTTCCGCACTTTCTGTAGTGTGTATATTCTGTACATTTATATATCGGTTTTGTCTTTTCACATGTGGTGGCGGGCTGGCAGGCGCTCTGCGTAAGGGTTTTCACCTATCTGCCTAGCCTGAACCGCACACAACCACATGGGCCCCTTCCAGTTTGTGCAAATAAAATTATTATTATTATTATTATTATTATAACAAACGTATTTTCGGCTCATAAGTAGTTTGTGTCAAAACAGAATAATTTGCTTTTTACTTCGCGTTATTTGGCGATTTTTATGTATCTGCATTAAACTAAACACAGAACTATCATCATGCTTGACGTTGCACATACGACATTCCTAACTCTCCCCATCTTCCTAAACGTCCGTGTGTGTCCTAACACCAGAAACCGGAATTTTAAAGGTTAAGAACGGCACGTTTCGAATATGGAACGCACACTTTAATGCAAAGCTGACGTCAAGTGACTCAAATAGAAAAACATGCATATTTACAATATTGTTTTCTCTTCTGGTGAAGGCTCAACAACCGTTGCACTCGTTTTCGCGCACAAAACGGCGACTTCCAGAGGAAGTAAGAACGCAGTGATTGCCTTTATTTTAACAATTTAAACACACTTGCAGGCGTGCGCTGATGAAGTCTCAAAATCAAAACTGGTAGCGTGATTCGTGACTGCGCCGGCTACTACGTAACCTCGTTGTCACACCACTTTCTGGAAGCAGACACTAAAATTGCAAGTAAACACAAAAAAGCGACACCGATACAATTATCTTGCTGAATATCACCTTATTTAGTAATAACTGTCAATAGGCAGTACATGTTGTATTTAAGTTAAGAAAAAAGCACGAACCTTTTTTCGTGAGAAAAAACTAAATATCAACGTTAAGTCTGTAAAATAGCTAACGTAATACCTGTTCACAAAACTGGTAATCGCCAACTAATAAGTAATTACCGTCCCATCTCTCTCACCAGTGTTCCATCTAAGCTCATGGAGCATATACTTTACTCAAATATAATAAACTTTCTTGACTCTCATAACCTTCTTTTCGAACATCAGCACGGATTTCGTAAATCTTACTCTTGTGAAACCCAGCTAACCGCTTGCCTTACTGATATTTATTCAAGCTTCGATTCGAATATTCAGACCGACGCCATTTTTATTGACTTCTCCAAAGCATTCGACAAAGTACCACACCAACGTCTTTTAACAAAGCTTAACGATGTTAATATCCATCCCCCTGTTAAGTGGGTTTCTGAATTCCTAATTAGCCGTAAGCAATATTCATCCGTTAACACCGTAAAATCTCCCACCTCCACCGTAACGTCAGGTGTCCCCCAGGGAACCGTACTTGGCCCCATTCTGTTCCTAATCTATATTAATGATCTCCACCTTAATATAGCTGCTTCTGTGCGCCTGTTCGCCGACGATTGTGTCATTTACCGACCCATTCTTTCATACCATGATCATCATGCTCTCCAGAAAGACCTTGAGTCTGTAATCCATTGGTGTGAAGATTGGCAGATGACGTTAAACCTCAATGAATGTAAATCCCTACAATTTTCCCGAAGTTCGTGTGCGACACCATTTTCGTATTTCCTCACTAACACTCAAGTAACAGCATGCTCATCATATAAATACCTGGGTGTTCATCTCACCTCTGACCTATCATGGACTATACTCACATAACTTCTGTTATTTCTGATACTAACCGTTCTCTCTGATATTTGCGCCGTAACCTCACACTTGCTACACCCTCCGTAAAACGACTAGCGTGTACTATTCTTATAAGATCGAGTTAGAATACGCCTCATCTATATGGTCCCTATGGCAGTCCTACCTTGCAAATAATCTAGAATCCGTCCAAAACAGAGCCCTTCGTTTTATTTATAACAACTACGCACCATATACCAACACATCAGGATTACGTCAATCAGCTAACCATCATTCACTTTCCCTTCACCGCCGAGTATCACGCTTTTCTCTCCTCCATCGAATTTTTTATCACAATAGCCACCTCAAAGAATAACTGCTATCACCTCCCCATCGTATTTCCCCGCGTCTAGATCACCTATGTAAATTACGTCCAATTCGATCATCAACTGTTTCTCACCAGACTTCCACACTACCATTGGCCATCGAGGATTGGAATTCACTACCTGATAACATCGTTTCTATTAGTGATACTGCTAAATTCGTTGAAGCCATTACCCTCTCTTTATCTAACCTACCTAGCTAGCTTAGTGTTATAATTGTGTTTACTGTTCTATTTGTTTTTGTTCTATTGCCACCCCTTGTATAATGCCCCACGGGACCACAAGGAAAATAAATGATGATGATGATGATGATGATGAACAGTGTATTTTTGCCGAATCTTTGTCGAATCTTTAGAAATGTTCGGCAAAAGATCGGCATCGCCGAATCCCAAGTTTCGGCAAAAGTTCGGCCCATCACTATAGACCGTTGCAACCTAAAAACAAAGGACGAGGGTAAGACGGGCCGGGCCGGGAGGAGGAAGCAGACGGAAGGCTAAAGAGAGAAGGAGGTTTGCCCTCTTCTCCAGCGTTCCGTCTGCTTCCTCCTCCCCGTGCCCTCATACCCTCGACCCTTCGGTGATTTGCCCCCACTCAAAAACAAGTTGATATGCCACTGGGTACTTCGTTTGCCATTTTCGGTAGCAACTGTTTACTCGTGCTCAATAATTCTCGGCGATTCAACATGACTCCACAGCTCCGCGTTGCTTCGGGCGATAGCATTTATTGCCCTGGTGCATGCAGCAGTCTTTCGTTTGGACTGGACTGGCGTCGCGAGGCCGCGACGCGGTTCCCGCCGTGCTCTTTTGCTCCATTCGTTCGCTTGTTACGTCCACTTGCCCTTGCTCTTGCAGGGGACGCGACGGACGCGATGACATGAGACGCGGTTCACCGCGCATGCGCCGTCGTGCATTGCCCAAATCATTCAGAAACGCTCGCGTGGGCTTGATCGTCGTGGTTATGTCGTCTGCTAGCTTACGTCCTCTCTGAGTTGGCGTTAACGTTATAAAATTAATGAAACTACACATACCTAAGTGGTGCGCACAATGCCCGAAGGTTAAGAAGCTTCCTGCCCATTATACTTCAGTGTAAAATCTTCATTTCGCGAACAGTATGCGAATTGTAGGCGGCGATTGAGGGAAGCTGTGGTGGCTGCATCCTAAACAGCCGACGCCCGGGAGAACAGACTGGCTCTCCTAAGACAATAGTATGCGTACTATTGCGAGGTTGGAATTCCCACCGTTCGCTGAGTAGGAACCTCTGCGCTAAATTCTAACGGATTTCGTCGAGAACCAGCATAGCGGCAGCAGTGATTTCGGCAAAGGTTCTTATAACCTCCCCGGGATTCGCATCACGTGGGAACGTCACGTTTTTCTGCGGGGTCGCGCCAACCTAGAGCACAAACAACGCACTTTCAATAATTACACAAACTTGTTATTCACCTTCCAGTAAAAACTAGATTACCACGCAGATTTACAAATGTCGACGCAACAGCACACGAATAACGACGAAGAAAAAGATTCCATTCTATCACAAGATTAAAAAAAAAAAATCGGCTGCAGCATTTTATTTGCGTTCTACATGACCAAAAAAGCCCGTAAATAAGCTGTTTCTCACCTGTCGATCATCTCCATACGAGAACGTACATTTGAACACGAACTCCAAGAAGTCTCTCTGTCGAGAGAGAGGTCTATCGATAATCGACCAGTCGTCGTTGACTATAGTTGCCACACGTCACTCAAACCGTAGCAGGACTTGTTCCGCGAATCCATGTAAATGCCAGAGTATCAAGCGAACACACACACAAAAAAAAAAAAAACTACCCGAGATTGCGGTGACGACAGAAAAACGACGGGAAAAAGGAAACAAGGAACCACACACGAGAGCAGCGGCGGCGAAAGGCTTAACGTTGTCGACCCATCTCTTGCTCGTGTGCGCTACCTGCGGCAATAACCGAATTTTATTTTGGTTTCCTTTTCCTTCTAAAATGTCTCAGCTTTCCTTTTCAAACAGTCAGCAGCTCACACGCAGAACGTAAATTTGCCAGAATTGGAGCCCGTATGAGGGAAGAAAATGTCGCACCGGGCCAGTTCATTCGAAAAGTGTGGGGAGCTGCGGGACTGCAGATAGTTCCGCTGATACGGGGATAATCATAAATATAAATTTGGTACTTTCAACCTCCGTAACGTGTTGTATATTACGTTTATATTATATATATGGGCGGTTTCATTTGGATTCAGGCAACGAGGTGCAGTCGTATTTTTTATTTTGCTTCAAATTTTTATATTTCGTGGCGCATGTTCCAAGAAGAACAATTCTTGTTATTCTAATGTCCTGACATGTTTAGTTTCTGAGAAAAAAAAATCTCAAAGAAGCGGGAAAGAGGTTTTGCCGGTTATCGTGTGTGGCGTTTTTTAATCACTCTCAATCTCAAAGTATTCAAAAGAGAGTGTCTATATCTTTTTAGAGTGATATATATGCAAGTAGGTAAAACGAAATTATAACTGCTATTTATTATTCGTCGCTCCAATCTTTGTAAAAATCCCCAAACATGCCTCCGCGAACAACTGTAACCTAAATTGCGGCTTTATTTTTTTTTTGAGTCGACTATGTTTAGTGTCGTTTTTAAAATAATACCACGTGTAGAATCTTTCATTACCTTCCAAATTAAGCGAAGTTTGTGTTTTTATCATGTACGAGTACTGAGAAATAAATTATGAAACAGAAAGGGTTTTCACTTTTCGTTCAATTTCAAAACGCTTTATAAAAAAAAAATTAATTTTTTTTTGCTTTGCGTTTTTTTACACCCTTTTTTTAGCCAGAATACATTCCGTTAGAGGTATTTGTCTTGGTTTTGAGTTTTAAGCCTCTAAATATGCTAAAAAAGAGCAAACGCCCATGGTGGGTTTTGACGATTGTCGTGTGTGGCGTTTTTGAACCACTCTCAATCCTAAAGTATTCAAAAGAGAGCTTCTATATTTTTTATTGTGATATATATGCAAGTCGGTAAAACGACATTCCAACTACTATTTATTATTCGTCGATCCAATCTTCGTAAAAATCCCCAAACATGCCTCCGCGAACATCTGTGACCTAAACTGCGGATTTTTTTTTAGTCGACTATGTTTAATTTTGTTTTTAAAATAAAACCACGTGTAGAACCTTTCATTGCCTCCCACATTACGTAAAGTTTGTGTCTTAATCACGTACGAGTACTGAGAAATAAATTATGAAACAAGGTTTTCACTCAATCGAAGCCAATCACGTGTGTAGTGTCCTATCAATGACGACGTCCAATGTTGCTTGACGGACTTCTGAAGAGGGTCTATTGTTGCCAAGACGAATCGGCACGTGGTAAAATATGACGGAAGAGCGCACGCGAATTATGGTCACATTCCTGAGAGCAGGCTGTGATATGTTTCCAGCGCATATCGCTTGGGCGAAAAATGCTGAGTCACTGGGCTGTGAACAGATCTGCGCGTTGTTCAATGTTCCGTAGAAGAGAGCTACTGCGCATGCTCAGAACGAACAACCCAGTAGACAAAGGAAACAGCGCGCGGAAGACGGTTATTGCTGTGATCTATGAAAATGTACGACTCCGGCTTGACCCAGCCCCTATTCGTTTTCCGTGGTGTACGGACAGGTGACGTCATTGTACTGCTTACGTAGCGGACAGAACTGAATGTAGCACGTGTTTAACGTCGATGGAAAACCACTGGGGAAAAAATCATTGGTTCTAATCTGGATTTCGAAGTTTTCTGCGACGGAATGCCAACGAAAGAAGGCATTTATGTGTCAAGTGTATAAGTGTCGCCGATTGAGCAGTCCCGCCAGCGGGGATTCAATTTACAATTTATGCTTCCTTTTCGGTGCACAGTACTCACCTCAATTCTAATAGTGGTTCGAATGATCCTTAGCTTCAACACTGCAAAGATAGCCTATATGTCATGGGTCTCCCTAGTACAGTGAAGGCTATGAATGACACAGCGCTCTTCGATTCGAACCATGTTCACATATTCACTCTGAAAACGTAAGTCTCGGCATGACCTCGTACCTGCAGATGCGGCAGATGCAAAAGCACTGAAGCTTGATGAAGGGCCGCAGCACGCCCTTCTAACGTGGAAATAATAGTTCGAAAACCTTCGAACCCTTCATTAGACAGTGAGATAGCAACTTATTGAAACATGATGATGGGGTGCATCAGCTGCCTCGGTCCAGGCAGCCGCTGAGGGCCCTGTTGATGTGGGCCGCCAGTTCCCGCTGATGTTCGCGACTGACTGCAAGAGTCAGTCACTCCCGGGTGCAGTGGTGTGGTTGTGCCGGGTTATGGGGGCAGTGCCACAAAAGGTGGTCCTGGTCGGGAGGCAGTGGGAGCAGAGAGGGGCATCAGTCGGGTGTGTGTGTGAAGTGCATGTTAGTGCCTGCCGAATAAGTCTTTGCTCACAGTAAGCTGGGGGTGGGGAGGAGGGAAGGCGCAGTGGGGGGCGAGTAGGTCGGCTAGGTTCAGTGCCGTGTGTATAGTGGTGAACGCGAGTGCACCAGGGTTGTCTGAGAAAGCAGTGTTGTACGGAACGGCGTTCCAAGGAACGGCGTTCCTGGAACGCGTTCCTTTTAGGAGGAACGAAGGAACGCCGCCGTTCCATTTTGCATCGCTGGAACTGGAACGGGAACGCGTTACATTTTTACTGGAACGGAAAGAGTAACGGCGTTCCTTTTTTTCGTCCAGTGGGGTAATTTTTATTTTATTTTGAACAGGGAAATTTTGAAAGTACAAAGTGCAGGATCTCGTTACCTTTTTGGCTACTAATCTTATGGATTATTTTGTGTGGTCCTCGCTTGCTAACAGTTTCGGGTGCAGGAGAGCTGGTGGACATTGATTCTTTTTTGAGTGCCCGAAACTGCGGTACAAAAAGCAAGGCTTTTAGTCGTAGGAAAAGACAAAGAAAGAGGGTTGTTTCAAACTCAGCTACTTTCTTTGGTTCCATGAATCCTCATACACCCAGAAATCTAAGGCCGACTACAGCCACTTGTGAACTTCCATAACGAGACCTACAGTTACAACGAGATCACAGATTGCCAGACATCGAACGCACCCTTGTATCCCGAACATTGGTCACTTAAAAGATACAAAAAAAAACTTTATTTCTTCTCTTGTCCCCCACCTTCAAAAAGAACAACAAAGCCAACCTTACAAAGAAGTATTTGTAGTTTTTAAGACTGACCTTCCAAAAGCCCTACCCTCTCCTCCACTTGCTCGTCTTGCGGACAGCAACATCGAGAAGCAACTGTTGTTAAGTTCGAACAAGGGACTTTGTTCAATTGAAACGTGTGAGGTTGTTGTAAAACGCTCGTACAATGTTGGGTAAAAGTACATTCGGCTCGTCTGAATCGTCCACTACAAACATGAATATGGTTAAAAGCTGAGATTTTTAACTTGAATATATCAACAAATGAAACCCTGCTTCCGCTTGTTTTCTTCTCCTGTTGCCCTTCCATGACGACATACAAACTCGTATGTTGACTACTAATAGGATAGATTAAAACAAAAACTCTGCTTGATTTAACTAAATATAGTAATTAGCAAAATACAAATGTAACGTATATGTAACGATACGTTCCATTTTTTAAACTGTAACGGGAACGAGTTCCTTTTTCACAGATGTAACTTGTAACGGGAACGCGTTCCAAAAATCATAAGGAACGAGGAACGAGCTTTCGTTCCTTTTTTGAGGAACGTGTACAACACTGCTTGAAAGGCTGCACGGCGAAAACGTGATAGTTGTCAAGCTCTCTGAGCATTTTTTTTGTTCGTTGTATTCAGTGCGAAGAATGCGGCGAGTGAGATTGCATTCCCTATGCATGTGCGGGGAATTGGGGTCACAGTGACATGTTGAAGGATCTTGTTGTTTAGGACCCCAATTGGTTAAAGCCGGGGTTGATATGGTGTGTACCCCAGTTCGTGCAGGATGAGGCGACCCGTAGGAGTTAGCGAGAGACGTTGATGTTGATGGACGTGATGAATGTCAATGATTGTAGGGGACTGTGGGTAGGACGGCGAGTCAGACCAGTCGGGTGGTACTAGTGGTGATGGGACCGTTCATTAATATCTGGCGCTTTGAATAACTGCTCTTTATGATCCCGGTGACTACAGAGCTAAAATGGAGCTCTCGGCTCAGCCATTACATAATGTACGAGGTGTGTATATTAAATAACGAGACTGGTGGCAAAAGTGTGGTTTCTATTTGCACCTTTACAACTTAACTGTTATCCCCTTCAACATGCTCCTTTCCCCTATCTATACACAGTTGCATATAATTTCCCATTGTTGGAAGAAGTGCCGCAAGTCATCATGTGTCAACTCCTTGTTATTGTTGTTAAAACCATCTTTATTGCGTCTGATAAAAGAAAGGAGAACGGCCTTGAACGCTCTCGTTGCCAGCGGTATCTGTTGGCTCAGGCAATACCGCTCAGGTCCTCGCCGCGCAACGCGGCCTCACATCGTTCCGTCATCGGGTTCGTGAACGGCACTATCACTCTGTTTCCATACTTAGCGTGCAACGCTGTCAACGCTACTGACGCGAGCGTGGGGCTTGATCTCGTTGATCATTTGCACGCGTTCGCGAGCAAACAAAACCACAGATGAAGCCACGCGCTCGCGCCGGTAGCTTTGACAGCGTTGCACGCTAAGTACGAAACAGAGTTTACGCCGGGGATCTTCTGATCAACTCCTTAGGCAATGCCGCCGTTTCCTCCTCTGCCTCGTCCACAGTTCTTGCCTTGCTAATTTTCTTGTCGGTGACGTGGTAGTTATTCAGTACATCGACTGTCTTTCTGTTTCCAGATTCTACTGGAAAATCCACTTGTCACATATGACGATCTTTCCCAGCGAGTCAGGTTCCACTACAAGTCGTTCTACGAAGTCAGTGCAAACGTGTTCCCGGACATCCTTTTGCTCCTAAATGAACGGAATGTCGCCAAAATTAGTAAACGTTTTCGCACGATCGGCGATTGAACATTCGGATGGTATCAGAGATGATGCACAAGGATAACAGAGCTATACAACAGATTTTACACAACCGATTGTTCGTGTGCAAAGTTTACTGAGTTGCCCTTTTCGCAGCCTGCCTCGTCTGTTGGAGTTAAATGCCTTAAAAGGAAATTCTATATTTCGCTAACAATAAACTTGGGTGTAATTAGTTTACTAAAACAGCAACAAAAGGTCATTGTATAAAAAGCTTTGCATCACTGACTTCTTTTCTTTTTCCTATACACGAAAATCTGACAGAAGATAGGTGTAATGGTCAGAACCAAAATCTGATAGACATACCATTTTCGGGACCTTTGGAGCCTCAAGGCACGACGACGCTGCATCTCGCAGGCGTCAGTTTATTTAGCCAGAGCCTCAAGAAGGCAAGCTGCCTGGTGCACGAATGTGTGGGGAGTCGGGTTCGCTAGCCAGCTTGCAGTACTCCATCGACAGTGTGCGTTAGATCTTGCACTGACAGCCTGCTTAATTCACGGTAGAATAAGAGGGAGGTATCTGAACAAGGCCAGTTGAGGCGGCTTCGCGCATCTCCCGGCAGGAGCACGCACTGTCGGTTTAGGGCCTTCGTGCAGGGCGCTGTGTCGTGCGCCGCGCAGCCTTCTGGACGTGCGGCCTTCTGGGCGAATAAAGACGGTTCCTCGATTGGCTCTCATCGGTCCCTTACACGCTACGCCATTTCACGGTGTTCGTAAAAAATCCGAGCGAACTATCGCCGCGCTTGTTCCGTGGCTAGGCTATGTACTAGAGTATTTAGTACTCAATAGCTATGCGGCGCGATTTAGCACTTCTCTCTTCTTTCACCGTAAGTTAGACCTTGTCAGTCCCGTATATTATCTCAATCAATCAATCAATCATTTTTTCTACTAGGTTACAGTGACTATTTTCGCTAAACTACGCGCATAAAAAAACAAATAAAAAAACCTGTTTTTCTTCCTGGTTGATATTGTTTTCCAAGCGTTCGAAAAGCGTTAATAGTGGTTTGTTTATAAAAATTGAATTGTCATTTCTAACCATAAATCACCATGCTTAACCAGCTATAACAAAGCTCTATAAAAATGATGATTTAATTCTGCCGTGTTATCTCATATCCACTCAAGATGACAGGTCTAGTGGTCAGCAGTTACTTTTTACACAACCGCAAAAGACCGATATCACGAAGCGTGACGCCGCCATCACTGTAGTTCACAGGGGATAGGTGCCAGTGCATGCAAGGTGGTCCGTGTCGTTTTGTGCCGCGGCTCGCGCAGAGTTACTGCGGAGTTGTCGCGCGTGCAGAAAGACTACAGGCATAGCCTCCTTTATACTGACAAAGTCCGGCAGATCGCCACGAGAAGCGGCCGTCGAAATTGAAAAGGTAGAGCGGCAGACAACGGATGGGGCGAGAGGGGGGGGAGCCACGTGACGGGCGCTCCGCTGCGGCGAGACGCCGAAACACACTTCTCCCTGAGCGATGGAATGTCCGCTCGTGCTCCTCGCGTTCCTCGCGCTACCGCTTCTTTTTTCGTTGGGTTTGAAAACCATGTTTCGGGTCCTCGCCGCTGCAAAAGCTGTGCGCTGACGTCCAGGTTCCCTAGAGTTCCTGTATAAGCTACCTACGGCAGCAGAGTTGCGCATTCAGCCTCGGCGGGTGGCCGTAGCGCCGGCTTTCCTGCACGCCCTGGATGCTTTGCTCGTCACGTGACTAAATTTGGCGAATAGCGGCGCCGCGCGCGCCGCCGCGCATGGAAAACAGGAGAGGAGGAGAAGGAGGCGAAAGCAGGGGAACATACGCCGGGCGCGCGTAGAGCGACGTCGGTGCTTTCTGCACGGCGCCGGATGCTTTGCTCCTCACGTGATGGATCTCGGCGAATAGCGGCGTGGCGGCGCGGGGAAAACAAATGCGCAACTCTGCTCCCCCTTTGGGGGAGCATTTCGAGGAACTCTGGGTTCCACCAGGGTTCCCCGAGAAATGCTCTGTCCTACCAGATTTTCGAATCTGCGACGGGGCACGTCTATGGCTCCGTCGTCGAACTGCCAGGCTTCGTGAGTATAGAAGAGAGAGAGAGAAAACATCTTTATTGACCCTCAGTTCAGGGTGTCGAGGTGGTGTCCAGGAGGACGCCATTCAGAAGGGTGAGGATAGGTGGATCATGGGGGATTGGTGGCGTCTTTCGATGCCTTCAGCTTCTCTTCGATCGTTGTGATGTGGTGAAGAAGGGCGTCGAAGATGGCGGGCACGTGTTGATGATTTGTGGGAGAGAGCCACTCTTTCCATGTCGTGGGCCGAAGCCCGGGAGGGAGCTTGGAAAGTGTAGAGCGGATGGATGGTTGTGCATGGAGGCATTGCCAGTAGGTGTGCGTGTTGTTTGGGTAGCCAGTGCAGAAGGGACACTTAGCTGTGCCCTGAGCGCCTTGGAAGAGATGAGTATAGTGTGGGGAGGATAGCGTGTGGGTCTGTGCTCGGCGTAGAGTGCTGGCCTGTTGTCGGGAGAGTGTGGGAGGCGGTGGTACGAGGGCGAGTCTGGATTCGCGGAGTTGTCGGAGTGTGTCGGAGCGCTGTTGATGGTATTCATTGCGCTGGAGTTGGGGGTCATAGGACGTAGGCCAGTCAATCGCAGGTCCCGGAGTGGAAGTGACTCGGGAAAGTGAATGTGCTCGTTCATTGCCTGGGATTAGAGCGTGGCCAGGGATCCAGTAGATGTAGAAGCGAAGGGTGGGGGTGGTGTTGAGGGCGGCTCGAAGCTCGCGCGACATGTAGTTGGGGAGTTGGTTGTACTGAAATGTGCGAACTGCCTTTTGGGAATCTGTCAGGACAGTGATGGAGGTGTGTCCCTCGTGGGGGTTGGCGATGGCATGGTGAATGGCGGAGCACAGCGCCTGAGTCTCCAGGAGGTCTGCCGAAGGCGCTTCGGTGTATGTTTGCCTAAGCGTTGTGTTGGTCTGGGGACAGTGAATTGCGGTGCGGCCGAGTTTGGTGCCACGGTCGTAGCTGGCGTCTGTGTAGTAGATGAGGTGCTGCTGTGCCTGAAGTGTGGCGAGTTTTTGGGATATGAGTTTGGCTCTGTGCTTGCGGCGTTCCGGGTTGCTGTCGGGATTCATATGTTTGGGTATGGGGAGTGTGGTGATTTGGGGTATGGTATCCCAGGGAGGTGTGGTTGTTTCGATGGGAGGGAGGTGCAGGGTGTCGTAACCGAGAGAGTTGAGAATGTAGCGACCCTGCAGGGACGTGGTTAGGCGTTGCTGTTGACCCAGTCGGTGCAAGTCGACTCGCTCCTCGAGTGTGTTGAAGGGGTCCATCTGTTGTAAGTGCTCTAGGGGAGCGTACTGTGGCACGCCGAGAGCAAGGCGGGTGGGTTTGCGGAGCTGTGTCTGGAGGTGTTTGAGTTGGCGGGTAGTGAGCGGGGTGTAGGGGATATGGTAGAGTACGAGAGAGTAGATGAGAGCTTCGATGGCTCGTCTCATGTCGCTCTCTTTGAGGCCTCTGTGGCGGCGGGAAACGCGGCCGAGGATGTGTGTGATTTGATTTATCTGTTTGGAGAGGGTGGAGATGGTGATATCGCTTGCACCGTTGTTTTGAATGGTGAGGCCTAAGAGCTTGATTTGTGGGCGTTGGGGTATGGGAGTGCCGTCGAGGTGTACGGTGATCAGCTGCCTGTCGGGATTGTTTTTGCGGTTGGAGATGACGAGGAGTTCCGATTTAGATGGAGAACAGGCCAGACCTATACTAATGGCATAGCGTGCGACAGTGTCGCAGGCGTGTTGCAGTGTCTCTTCCTGCTGGCCGGGGGAACCGGTGTTGGTCCATAAGGTAACGTCATCGGCGTAAATGGAGAATTTGAGGTGGGGGATGGTGTCGAGTTGTGCGGGAAGTTTGCTCATGGCAAGATTGAAAAGGGTGGGAGAGAGGATAGAGCCTTGTGGTACTCCTTGGTGTAACGGAAAAGGTGTGGAGATGTGTCCAGGAATTTTAAAGGCGGCCGTGCGGTTCGATAGAAAGTTGCGGATGTAGTTGTACATTCGAGGGCCGCACTGCGTTTCTCTGAGGGTACTGAGTATGGAGTCATGCGAGACGTTATCAAAGGCTTTGTAGATGTCCAGGCTTAGGAGTGAGCGGAGTTGTGTGGTGCTTTTGTCTTGGAGGAGGTCATTGTATAGCCGAAGGAGACAGTCTTGTGTGCAGATATTCTTGCGGTAGCCAATGAGTGTAAAGGGTAGGGCTTTCACGTGCTCGAGATGCCATTCGAGGCGCGTGAGAACAAGCTTCTCAAGAAGTTTGCCGGTGCACGAGGTGAGAGAAATGGGTCGTAGGTTCTTGATTTCGGAGCTTTTGTTTGGTTTGGGGATCATGGTGACGATGGCGTGTTTCCATTCTGCTGGTATGTCGCCAGTTTGCCAAGCATTATTGAAGTAGTTTAGGAGTTGCTGGAGTTGTGTGTCGTCGAGATTGCGGAGAAGTTGATATGTGATTTGATCTTCGCCAGGTGATGTGTTTCGTTTGAGAGAGTCAAGTGCCCGCTTTAGTTCATTGAGTGGGAAGGGGGCGTCCATGTCGCATGGGTCGAGGGGAGGAGTTGGAGGTTCTGGTGTGTGTGGTGTGTCGGTTGGTGGTGGAAAGAAGGTGTCGCGGAGTTGCTGCTCGAGGTCGTGCGAGGTAATTTTGCTGGCGAGCATAATGCGTGTGAGGGGGTCGCGAGGTTGAGAGGGTGTGAGGAGTGTGCGTAGGATGCGCCACGTTTTTTGGTGCCGAGTTGGCCGTTGAGGGAGTCGCAAAGTTGGAGCCAGTTTTCGGTGGTGAGTTGCTCTGCGTAGGTTTCGGCTTCTTTGGTGATGTTGTGAATTTTGTGTTTTAGGTGTTTGGAGTGCTTGGTTTTCTTCCATTTTTTCACCAATTTGCGCCTAGTTTTCCAGAGGTTGAGAAGATGGGTGTCAATGTACGGGGTAGCGGTTGTGGTTTGGGCTTCTTTGGTGCATTTGTTCTGTGCCTGGAGGAGGTGGTTAGCCCAAGCTCTGGAGGTTATGCTACAGTTCCCATGACCCTTGCCGGCAGTGGCGGCGTAAGGAAGTTGAGATCGGTCTATTAGGAATCGTTGGGCCATTATTTTATAATCACACATTACTTTTTGTGTCGTTAAAAAATGCAAGCCATATTTGATATATGCAGAAACGAAATCGATATATATATATATATATATATATATATATATATATATATATATATATATATATCTTTGAAAGTCTTCGCAAAAACTCCCGGTATATATATATATATATATACATATACCGGGTGTTTTTGTGATGACTTTCAAAAATGCTAAAAATTAGGGCGTTTAAAGAAGAAGAAAGAAACTGTCTTCGGGAACAAACTACCAGCCACGGCGGACCTCAGGAATTGCCAAAAACATACCAATTAGGCCAGCTAATTAATTCAAAATGTGTTAGCACTAACTTGCATTTAGTGGAAATAGACGCATGGTTCTAATTAAAAAGTTGCTGAGCGTTATCGAAAACCCCTAAATCAGTCAACATCAGAGAGACTTTAAGCGCGTGAGAAGAGTAGTGGCGCACTAAAGTTACCACTCGTGGAGCAGACCTGCTCCACGGAGGCGCCCGCGCGATTTTTCCGTCCCTTATCTAGAGACTAGCCCCAGCCTTGTACCTGCTCCACGAAAGTTGGTAACTTCAGCGCATCACTGCGCTTCTCTCACGCGCTCAAAGTCTCTCTAAAAATGACTGATTTAGGGGTTTTCAATGACGCTGAGCAACTTTCTAATTTGAACCATATGTCTATTTCCTCGAGTTATAAAGTTAATTAACAAATTTAAATTAATTAGCTGGCTAATTAGTATGTTATTAGTACGTACTAATTAGTATGGCTAATTAGTAACCTCGATGTGTAGATGATAACTGTGTTTAAAAACACTTGGCCGGTTATTCTTCAGCTGCATAAGGCAAAGGGGTTCGTTGCTATTCTCCGGCAAGAACGACTTCCCTTGATTGTTCACAATATTCTCTTCTGCACTGAACGGAAACTGGAACGGCTCTGAAGTGACCGAGACACGTGGAACCTTCTGCATTTGTCTGGAGTTACAAACCTCGCCCCTACAATTTACTTTATTTAAAAATTTCACCGAAAGTTTTTCATTCGTACAGGTGTGCTCGTTCACGTCTGTGTGGTGAAAGCGTTGAATTTTTACTTTCTTTTGCTTCGTCAAAGTTTACCGACTAACCTGTTAAAAAATGAATCGAAATTAAAGCATTAATCGATTAATCATTAGGTTAGTCAATCAACTGCCCAGCCCTAATAAATAGTAGATGCCATAAAAATCAACAACAACAACAATAAGACGGGCAATTTGGGTTTAATTAGTAGTCCTAAGTCTAGATTTGTTTTTAATGACACTCGAGGTGCGTGAGTAATCATGAGTAATGTAACGTGATGCTTTACTTGCAACATAATTGAGCTTGTTAAGAAGGTACGCTTGATGAAGGGCAGCAGCAGATGAAATAATATTAGCGTATTTGGGATACTATTATCGCTCGCTTGATATTATATAGCGTAAAACGCTAGAACCAACCATCTACTCACATCTTGCAGCGTTCTTTATTTTTTTTTGTATTTTTTTTTACTCTCTTTAGCACCAATTCGCAAGTCTTTTCAACTCGACTCAGCTACGCATTATACATGCTTCACATTCTGTTCTCGATAGTGAATCTCAGACAGACCCTTATATTCCTCGATTTTTCGAATGTATTCGACAACATCTCAGACACACACCGATGTCCTTGCTCGGCTGAACTCTTTCCTCACTAACCGGTCTCGGTTTGCGACAGCCAACAACACCGACGAGTCTGGCCTTTCTCCAGATAGTTCAGGGATGCCTCAAGGTTCCGTTCTGAGGCATTTCTTTTTTAACGTAGATTAACTTACAGGGCTGGCTAAGTAAGAAAAATATTTTCTTACTTAGCCAGTTTACAAAGATGGCAGGGTAAATATTCAATCGGCTGGATTATAGAGAACGCTGAAAACAGTGTGTAAGAAAATGCATCGTAAATTAAATTTTATGGTAAAGTTTAATTATGAACTTTTATTGGCTATCTTTACCACGCTATGTTTTTCGTTAAAACAAAAACCAGCTGGATACTTTTTTATAATTAGTGGAAAAGTTTTGTTTTTTGTAATTACTTCAACAAATTCAACACGAGCCCCCTTGGAGTTTACATACAAAAAGCCTCCTGAAAACAGCTTCCCCCATTTTCTGAATTGAAACTTTAGATTGGGCTAGTTGGTTCATTGTAATCTAAAAAACTAAAAAGTGAAAAAAAAACACGGACGAAGAAGAGACACATACAACACGGGCTGGCGCTTACTTTCAGCCGATTTAATCAAGGCAAACCACCCAGCACACCTGCGTGAACACTCTTTCCCGTCATACCAACCACATCTGATAAAAACAACCCATAGACACAAAGGAAGTTTCTTTTCTGGATGGTTTTGTGTAGCTCGTTGAACTGATACGAATGTTTAAATCATTGTCATCTGTTGTTTCTATTAATGGGTTGCTTTTAGCAGATGTGGCTGGCACTGGGAAAGAGTGTTTACGCATGCGTGCTGGGTGGTTTGCCTTGATTAAATCAGTTGAAAGTTAGCGCCAGTCTTTGTTGTATGTATCTCTTCTTCGTCCGTGTTTTTTGCACTTTTAGTCTTTTAGATTTCCCATTTTGTTTTTCTTTCTTGAAATCTTCCAACCGAATTGTTTTCCGTTCGCTCGGTGCACACGTGGTGCACCGAGCACCACCTGTGCACCGAGCTTGCCAGGCCCCGGACAACACATTAACGGTCTCTGAGCAGCTTCGAAAGTTTAAAGCAATGAAAAGGTGAGGGATTTTAGACGGCTCTAGAATTGTGCCCTTTGCACTTGGGTGTGGTTTGCGAGTTGTCTATCGGAAAAAAAGCGGCAAACTCGTGGAAGAAAAAAAAAAAAGCCTGTTCAACTTTAGATGTATAACTCGGTCTGTCCGTGTCCGTCTCTCCCCCCCCCCTTTTCCCCCCTCTCTCTTTATCAAGATACTGAGATCTTTTCAACATTTCTGTTTTCTTTTTAGTAAAGACATGTCAACAACAACGTCTCTCTCAATAGAAGTTCATGTGCGTGTGCACGTAGGCATACTCTTCTTTAACTGATGAACGAAATGAAAGGAGGAAAGCAGGTTCAATGCTCCGGTTTGCTGTAGAAAAGCATCGCATTTTGCTCGTGAACAGATATATTTTACAGCTTTCTTGTGGGGTGATTCTTTGATTTAAATACAAAATAAAAGCGCATGAGAACATATTACGACAAAAAATGGTAAGTAAAAGTGTAGTTTGCGGGACAGGTTTGACTAAATCATTATAGCAATACATGCGTAGATTTTCAATTACATTTATATCAAGATCTAAATAATCTTGAGTTTTATTCTTCACCCTGGTCATTTTTGCGCCGGTAGCACTGGCGCAAAAATGACCAGGGTGAAAAATAAGCGCGTTTCTTTAAAGGACACATGAAAAGAAAAAATACTTTTTTTTTAAACAGCCGGGTTGGGAAAAGGAAGTCATAAAACGAATTTACAACGAAAAATAATTTTTTTAGAGCTATATTTACGGCGCTATACGAATTTGTAGTTGGCGGCCACGGGCGCCGCGGAAAAGTGGCCCATATTTATCACGTGACTGGCCCCTATTTGTCACGTGGTACTTGCGCTCTTTCGGAAGCTTCCTATGGTCTCGAAAACTTACTTATTCATCTTCGTTTGAAGTGCAACAAAAAACAAAGATTAATAAGTAACTTTTAGAGCCCAAATGAAGCTTTTGAAAAAGCGCAAGCAGACGTGATAGACCTGTGCGCCGGTCAGATGACGGCGGCGGCGCCCCGAAGCAGACGAACTTGTGCGGCGGCGGCGACGGCGGCGTGGAGAAACGCGTTGAAGCGGCGGCGCAAAACGCTCAGCGTGCGGCGGCGGCGACGCACAGGTCTACCACGTGACCAGCGGCGGCTCCCGCGGGCGCCAACTACAAATTCGTTTTGCGCCGTAAATATAGCTCTAAAAATTTTCTTTCTTCTTTGTAAATTCGTTTTATAACATACTTTTTCCATCTAGGCTATTTAAAAAAAATGATTTTTTTCTTTGCATGTGTCCTTTAAAGGAACACTGACACCCCCCCCCCCCTTTTAATTTTTGTCAGGCGATTTATTATGGTGTCGGAATACTACCCAATTAATATTTTGCTACAGAGTCACGTATTTTTTTAATAAAAAAAAACGCAACTGCTTGAAACCGAAATTGAAACCCCCGCACCGCACGGGGAGGTGGAGAGGAGAGGAGAGAGTGAGTGGCGGAAGTCACGTGACTACACACGACCATGCGATATTTTTTTCGCACGCAGCAGACGAAATGCGTTGCGGGATTCGTTTGCCGTGCGATTCGCTTTGCAGTTATGTTTGTTCCGCTCGCTGCTCTGTACTTCAAGATGAGCTGTTTTGTACATTTAAGTGGTGGCAATTAGTAGTGAGTGCCCGTGGTGAATTCCCGTGATCGGCTCCGAAAAGAATACTCCCGAGATGTTGCGTATCGGGCTGCCTCACATGTCCTGCATCTGAAAGTGTCATTGTGCGGCAGGGTGCACAAGTTTCTGAAAGATCAACAGGTCGGGATCAGCTTGCCGCCCCCCCCCCCCCCAGTTTTCAGAGTGGGGGCAAGACATGTGTTCTGCCCCCCCCCTGAAACAGCCGCCACTGGGCAGGGCAAACACTATCCGACGGCGCCCAGGGATACCAAGGGCACCGCCCCCGGCCCTGGGGAGGGGGTCTTGTTTGCCCCCCGCCCCCTACTCAAAAACAAGTTGGTGCGCCACTGGCTGGCTGCAATTCCTGTAGAACAGTTCCGGGAACCACGGAAAGCGGACGCTACCCGATTCATATGCTCCTTGCATTTTGTGGAAAGTGACTACATTGAGTTCGCAGGTGTCAAAAATGGAATCCCATACCATTTAGTTCAGCGACGTGTCGTCCACAACAATTGTTTGTTTTTTTCAGTCATAATTGTAAAAAAAAAAAAAGAAATGTAAACATCGCGAAATGTTTGACAAAAAAAAATTAAAAAGGCACGCCCACACTAGGGATGGAACCCGTGCCCGCTGCGTGTGAAGCGGGAGGAACCCTTTCTGTTCGTAGTAATGCAGCCGGTCGACTGTATGTCGGAAAGTTTGCTGCCGACTTCCCTCTAGTACATGCACTCCCGGCTGAAGTTGGGCAGCACCACGCATTGGCCACATTCGCACCTTGTAACGAAACTAGTCTTCTGCGAATAGTGGATTTTGAGTTCGAAGCGAATTCGAAGCGAATAGTAGTTTTGGCCGAATATCTTCGAATCAAATATCGAATAGCTTTTCCACACCTTTCACTACCATAACATAATGCTTAGACAAAACCCCAGCGAAACTTGTGAAGGTTGTTCCACTTGTTCATTTATAAACCATGTTTAATCTATCTATATTTATGAACTTCGACCTCAGAAGGTCTGATATCTTGGGATGGAAAGTAAACAACAAGTTTGACATAAAATGAATCCAATGGAAATGGTCAACTATACCCAGTTGAGTGAATTTACAAATCTTCAATATCCTTTCTTTAATTTCGAGTTAAAAAAGAATGACTCGCGCATGATGAACGCAAGGTTGTAAGGACATCTCTGCCCAACATATACTCTTGCAAAACAGTCAGTTTAATTTTAAAGCTTTTACTACAATGTAGATACTGTAAAACCCTTTAATGATCACTGCAGCCCTTAATTTTCGCGAATATTGCGAATTGAAAAACTCGCGAAACTTAAAGGCACGCGAAAATTTCGGTCTTTAAGAATTTCAATGCTGGTCTCTGAAACTCGCGAAATTCAGTGGCCGCGACTATGTCCTCTGTGACTGATTCGCGAAAAATAGGGGCCCCGAAAATGAAGGGTTTTACAGTATGAACATTCACAAAGTTTCCATTTATTTTCATATACAGCCGGCACGCATGTACCATCCCGCTTCAAATGTATGATTTTCGTAAAAAAAAAAAAAAAAAAAAAAAAAAAATTGGTTTGCTCTTTGACGTTTATACAGCCTTGATGGGGAGATGCGCCTCAACGGGTAATCGGTCTCTTAGCTGGAGATGAGAATTTAGCCAGTGCGGTACAACCGCTAACCTGGGAGTCTTTAACGTGCATCCCGCAGTAGTGATCACACGAACGCGTGCCGGTACGAAACTCATCCAGATCGAAACGGGCGGGGGCGGTGGGGAATCGAACCCAGGAGGTTCCCAGCGCAAGCTCGCTCCACGCTCCGAGCTGAGAACGGGTCGTGCCACTTCCTCCCCTATTTTCGTGGGTGTTGCTTCTCCGCAGTGCAGCGGTGCTTGGTAAGAAGCGCACTCAACGGGGCTAACCCACCGCAATCAACACTTCGAAAAACGCGAATAGTGAAGTTCTTCTCGAACCGAATATCGAATAGTGTATTATGCGGAACTACTATTCTAAATTTCGAATATTCGCACAACCTAGAAAGAAACCGTACGCGTGCGTATTCAATCTCGAAGTACGCACTTAGTGCTTGACGTTTGAGCAAGCGATGTCTTCCAGCCACGAGAAGGGACGACGGCTCGGCGACGTCTTCGTGCAATCGGCTTGCTGGTCGGGCGTGTCGTACGGAATGAATATCGAATTCTTTTGATCGGTCCCAAATTTCTCTTTCGAAGGAAGACAGAATTCGCCGGTGCCGTGAACGACAGTTCTGAAGTAGAGGTCCCACGCCCGTCGTCCGCTGCCATCCGCTAGTCCCACGATACGTGAAACGACGCCATGTTGAGAATTGTGCAATGAACGCACAAGAATGCTTCCGGTTGTCTGTGCAACATTTTTTTTTCAATCAACGTATTTGCGGTTTTTTGGATGCCACAAAAATGGGTTTCATATTTTTTTCTATTTTTAATACTATTGTGTGCCTTCAATGACCCACGGCTTTGATTAAATTTGGTGGTCGTGCCTAAACCTTGAAAACGGCCCGTGACCACGAGAAAGAGAGTGAGCGCGACTCAAACCGGCCAGTTTTCGATCGGTGGTTTTCGGGCGGAAAGAAACCGAAATTTCGAGCCGCAAATTTTGTTCTGGGTAGTTGGGCTCTCATATGTCGCGTACAACTAAAAACCTCGGCGAGCATAAATACCCTGACAGTGTCCCTTTAAGCGCGCTTATTTGTTGCGCCAGTAGCAGCGGGCCTGCTGGAAGCGGACCCTGGTCCGCGGCCCGGGGTTCGCTTAGAAGGACCGGGGCCTGCGGCGGGCCGGATCTGGCGCGTGTGTTGGAGTTTGGAGACCCCTGCTCTAATTGATCGTCGTAAGCGATAATGTGACCACATGCAGCCAATGGTGTTCTCGTCTGAAGTTGATGTTCAGCCTCGGTACGTAAACGATTGCTCCGAAATTTTCCGAAACTAAAGTTTTACGTATAAAAAATTCGCCAGGTAAATTTCTTTTACACTTGCTCTTTCTTTGGTGGAAATCCGGCGGGATCCGCAAACAAACACTACGTTATGGCGGAGAGAGGTGATAGCGCCGCCAGGTTTTCACTCTTCCCATTGCCGTCGCCGTCGCTTTGCCCCCGTTCGTTCGTTATCGTCTGAAAGATATTTGAAGGACGACGGCGTTGCCCTCACACAACAACCGCGGAAAGCCACGGCATTGGACTAATGTTCCAATTGATTGTTCCTTTCTCTCTCTTCGCCCCCCCCCCCCCTTTCCCATTTTAATGCGAATATTAATGCGAATAGCATTCTTTGATACTTCACGCACTTTTCGTCTATGTATTATCTATCTATCTATCTATCTGGCTATCTAACTCCTTACGCCGCGGGTCGATAAATAAATAAAAAAGACCGGCGCCGGCTGGGATTCGAACCGTTGACCCTTTGATCAGCAGGCAGACGCGCTAACCACAGAGCTATGAAGGCAGTCATTCAACGCACTCTAAACGGTTGTTTATATCTTTACCATAGGACGCGCTTTACAGCGCTGTCACAGCTACCGGTGCGCGCGCGCCATGCACGAGGGCTCATTCCGCCTCGTGAGGCTGAGCACGGCCGCTAGCTCACCCTCTCCCGCGCTCGGGAGAGGGTGATGTAGCGGCCGTGCTCAGCCTCACGAGAGCGGAATGAGCCCTCGTGCATGGAACGCGCGCGCACCGGTAGCTGTGACAGCGCTGTAAAGCGCGTCCTATGGTAAAGATATAAACAACCGTTTAGAGTACCGTTGGTTGAGACTAGCTGAGACGCCAGAAAGTCTGGTCGGTACCATTTTGAGTGTTTGTGCGTATGGCGCGTGCTTTGCTCGCCTTCCTAAGTGACACAAACGCACGTGCTGGGCTGCGGAGATCGTGCGCAGGGCTGTGAAAGTGTCAACAAATTTAGAATCGCCTCAAGAGTGGGCTGGCGTATCTAGAGTGTGCCGGCCACCTGACGAACGCGCATAACTCCGCACCGTTTGATGCTATTCGCATTAACGTAGATAATCATTCCCAAAGGATGGGTTCTGCTGATTTTTTCACCTCGCCGCCGCTGCTTTTCTCCGGCGGCTCGATCCACAAGCTCTGCCGGCGCCGCTCATTCCTCCTTCCCCCTTCCCCAATGTGAACTAGGCGCCCTCCACCACCGAAGTGGAGCTCCGGTGCCCTCGTTGTCGGAATCAACTGGATTCTCAGTTCTCACCAAGAAGATCACAACCTACACTGACTGCACGCCCGTTTTCGCCCTACTCGGCCCACCAAGGGCGAGCGCCACCGAGTTCGCGACCAAGAACCGGTGTCGGACGGTCAAAGACCAAAAGGTCATTGCAGTCCGTATACATGGTGGGTGCTGGCGCACTCCGATTAGGCGGACAACGAGGACGCGCACGACCCGGCGAGCGAGGCTGGGACTTCTGCCGCTCGCAAGGCGTGCCAATGTACCGCCCAGCCCTCGACCATAGCCCGGAGGAGAGAAGAAGACCAGGGCAATTTCGAGTAAGAAGACTTCAAGATCAGGTAACCCCACCTCGAGAATCCACTGTCCGGAGGTCTTCCTCGATGAGCGCAAGTGCTTGTCGTTAAACCACGAACTGGCTTCTTCATCATAAAGGCGTGGTAGCGAAGAGGCTACAACCAACTGTACAGAAGAGCAGAGGTCGGCATTTTAGGTCGCCCTCACTCACCCTCACCCTCACAACTCACAGCTCTACCTTCAGCCGCTCACTCACCCTCATACTCACAGTCACACTCAGCCTAAACCTCTTCACTCACCCTCACTGAACATCATGGCCCTCACGCCCCTCACTCTCTCACCCCCTCACGCCCCTCACGCACTCACCGCCTTCACGGCCTTCACGCACTCACTGGCCCTCACGCCCTCACGGCCCTCACGCACTCATGGCCTTCGCGCCACTCACCGCCCTCTACGCCCCTCACGTACTCACCGCCCTCACGGCCCCTCACGCACTCATAGCCCTCACGCCACCTCACTGCCCCTCACGCCCTCACGCACTCACCGCCCTCACATCCCTCGCGCACTCATGGCCCCCACGCCACTCACTGCCCTCACGCCCCCTCACGCACTCATAGCCCTCGCGCCACTCAGGCCCAGAGGTCGGCATTTTAGGTCGCCCTCACTCACCCTCACCCTCATAGCCACACTCACCTAAGCCCTCACTCACCCTCACCCTCACAGCCACACTCACCCTAAGCCCCTCACTCACCTTCATCCTCACAGTCACACTCACCTTCAGCCTTTCACTCACCCTCACTGAACCTCATGGCCCTCATGCCCCTCACGCACTCATGGCCCTCCCGCCCAACACTCACTCATTCCCCTCACGCCCCTGACGCACTCACGGCTTTCACGCACTCACCGCCCTCACAGCCCTCACACACCATACGCCCCTCACGCCCCTCTTACACTCATGGCTCTCACGCCACTCACGCACTCACCGCCCTCACGGCCCTGACACCCCTCACGCACTCACGACCCTCACGCACCACCGTCCTCACGCACTCGCTCACCCCTCACGCACTCACCACGCTCACGCACTCATGGCCCTCACACCCCTCACGCACTCATACCCCTTAAGCACTCACCGATCCTCACGGCACTCATGTACTCATGCCCCTCACGCCCCTCACGCACTCATGGCCCTCACGCCACTCCGGCCCGCTTCAGACGGGGCAGTTTCGTCCAGCAACTTGACGTCGCAACACCAGCAACACGGGCCGCCCGCGTTCATACGCTGCAACAAGTTGCTGCCACTTGCCATCGTCATCATACAATTTTCTTTTTCTTTCACTATTAGACACAAATACGCGCTATAAACGTGTTCTTATGCATTTAAATCTTGTTGAGAATATTAACTCATCTTTCTGAAACGGTTGATATCCAAAAACCGATCAATTTCAAACCAGATCCAAGTCTTTCGTTGTCATCATCACCGGCACGAGGTATTACGTGAAAATACTCGCTTCCCTGATTGGCCTGTAGCAGCTTCAAACGTCTTCAAATTGCTCCAAGTCGCTCGCTTGTTTCGAGCCGGACCCGATCTCAGCAATTCGTGTCGATCCAAGGAAAGCTAGGGAACAACCCGCCAGCAACACCAAAATTGATGAGAAAGTTGCTCCATCTGACGCGGGCCTCACGCACTCGCCGCCCTCACGCCCTTCACGCACTCATGGCTCTCGCATCCCTCACGCACTCACCGCCCTCACGGCCCTCACGCACTCATACCCCTCACGCCCTCACGCACTCATGGCCCTCCTCCCACTCACACACTCACCGCCCTCACGCCCTTCACGCACTCATGGCCCTCATACCCCTCACGCCCCTCACCGCCCTGCGGCACTCACGCACTGAACCCCTCACGGCCCTCACCGCACTCATGGCCCTCGATCACGCCGCTCACACACTCACCGTCCTCACGCACCTCACGCACTCATGGCCCCTCACACACCTCACACCACTCACGCCCCTCACGCACTCACTGCTCTACGGCCCTCACACACTCACGGTCCTCACAACCCCACTTACCATCACACTCATGAATTTCCTGGTTCAGAAACTCACTCACCCTCAGCTCACCTGTGAAGATGAGGGTGAGTGATGGATGAGAGGGCTTCATGAGTGAGGCTTGCCAGGGGTATGCTCAGGCCCGCTTTAGATGGGGCAATTTCGCCCAGAAACTTGACGTCGCAACACCAGCAACACGGGCCGCCCGCGTTCACACGCAGCAACCAATTACTAGAATTTGCCATGATCATCATGAAATTTCTTTTTTCTTGCACTCTTTAGGCACGCAATTACGCGCTATAAACGTGTTTTTATGCATTTAAATCTCGTTGCAAACACTAATGCATACTTTCTGAAACAGTTCATTTCCAAAAACGATCAATTTCAAACCAGAACCAAGTCATTTGTTGTCATCATCACCGGCACGAGGTATCACGTGAAAATATCGCGTCCCTGATTGGATGCAGCCGCTTCAAACGTCTTCAAATTGCTCCGAGTTGCTCGCTTGTTTCGAGGCGGACCCGATCTCAGCTATTCGTGTCGATCTAGCGAAAGCTGGGAACAACCCGCCATCAACACCGAAATTGCTGAAAGTTGCTCCGTCTGAAGGGGCCTCACGCACTCACCGCCCTCACGCCCCTCACGCACTCATAGCCCTCACACCCCTCATGCACTCACCGCCCTCACGGCCCTCACACCCCTCCCGCTACTCACGCACTCATGCCACTCGCACACTCACCGCCCTCACGCCCCTCACGCACTCACTGGCCCTCACACCCCTCACGCACTCACCGCCCTCACACACTCACGGCCCTCACACGCCTCACGCACTCTCCGACCCCTCACACACTCATGGCCCTCACGCACCCTCACGCACTCACCGCCCTCACGCACTCATAGCCCTCACGCCCTCGCCACACTCACCGCCCTCACGCACTCATGGCCATCACACCCCTCACGCACCTCATCCGCCCTCACGGCCCTCACGCATTCACGGTCCTCACAGCCCTCACAGCCCTCATGGCCCTCACTCACCCTCACACTCCTGAATTTTCCTGGTTCACGAAACTCACCTCACCTGTGAAGATGAGGGTGAGTGAGGGTGAGTGAAGGCCCTATGAAGTGAGGCTTGCCGAGGTATGCAGAAGAGCCCTCACCACAGAGACGGCACAACTACTTTTAAAAAGTTTGTTTTTATTATTTTAGTACGTACTGCGGACCTGTTGTGTCGATCTGGTTGAAAGGAATTGACAAGCTGACGAAGGAAATTTAAACGGGCAATTTTACGCCGGAGCTGGAGGGTAGCTATTTTATTTGTCTGCATTAGCAGTGATGGGAAATCTGTGCGTTTGAATTTACCATGAATGAAACAAGCCGATCGTCGGAATGTTTTTTTTTTTGTAAATGGACCTTAGGTTACGGAACAGTATTCGAGCTTAGGTCGAATGGAATGTGTAGGCTAACAATTTAACGTTTGGAGGGGGGGGGGGGGGGCATTGTCAAGTTTATGTCGTGCAAGACCGAGCTTTCGAAAGGCTGCCGAAAAAACGTTATTCACAGGGTTGGACCAACTCAAGGTTTTATTTATAGTAACGCCAAGGTATTTAAATTTATTAACCTCAGAAATGAAAGAGTCATCAAGTAAATAAAAAAACACAGGTGTTTTTGTTTTTTGTAATCTGTAGGAAAACTGTTTTTCCCCAATTTTAATTTCATATTCTACAGGCCGCATCAGACCTGTATAGCACCTAGACTTGAGCTGAGCAGGCATTAATCATATGATGAAGTTATACTTTGAAATAACACACAATCGTCCGCAAATAACCTTATGGTCACAGACGGATCTACAGCATCAACAATATCATTCACATAAATTGAAAATAGTAGCGGCCCTAAGACGCTTTCCTGTGGTACTCTTCATGAGACATTCAACCCTCTCCGGACAACAACCGCCCGCCTCGACGAACTGTGTGAGAATCAATAAGTATAAACGAACCCAGTTGACGATTGCTGAAGGAAGACCTAAACTATGCGATTTTGAGATTAATTTTTCATAGTGAACCCTGCCAAATGTTTTACCGAAGTCTAGGAAGATAACATCCACCTGGACGGCTTTATCCAGTACCTGTGCAAACTCATGAATGGTAAGTAGTTAGTAACTGTGTGGCGGTCAAAATACCTTTCTAGATCCGTGCTGAAACTGAGTCAATAATTTATTTTCGCATATATGTTGGCTGATAACGTAACTAATTATGCGCTCCTAAGAAGGGTCCCCTTTTGAAAACTGGTGACATGTCCGTGAGCTGGTCATCTGGCGAGACTCCTGAGTAAAAGGAAACGCGGAAGATGATCAGTCAAAAGCTTTGCCGTAATTTCTGCGTAGCGGCGCAGAAATGCGTTCAATATGCGATCTGGGCCGCACGACTTTTCAACTTTTAGGTTTAACAACATTATGAAAGTTCGCTTCTTGATAAGATATAAAGTCTATTAGAAAAGAAGAGACCTCATTAACGAATATATTAGTTTTTGTCTGATTTTGCTAGCCCTAAGTTGAACACAAACTTTTGTAGCTCTGAAGCTACATTGGGCGTTCGTGTCACTATTGGTTCAAATCTTCGTGGTTCAGTCTTACTTGGATGTATGTTGTTATATCGCAATATACAGTATGGATATAGAGTGTAACCTTTAAATATTGTAATATAGTTACATTCCCATTGATAAAAATATTCGAATAAAATTTATAGGTGTAATATTTTTTTACTGTCCAGATGAGTGATACCAGAAGAAATGAACATCTCACTGAAGGAGAAATTTAACAGCTAATCTTTGTGCTCTGATGGGGATATTTCTGATATGGAGATTGACAGTGATCCCGATGACCCTATGACCCTGCGGCTGACCTTCATTTGATTGATCTCTGCCGTTTGGAAATCGTGAGGGACACTGATATACGCTCTAGAGTAAGAGCGTGCTTACCGCACAGGTCATCAGAGACACTATCAACCAAGCCGTCACTTCCTCCTCAAGCGGCATAAAAACATGACTCTAGAAAATGGATACGAGATGACATTGTGTTCACTTATCATGATTGTAAAGGATCATTGCCACCCCCACCTGAAGAACTTCCCACTCCGCACGAGTACTTTGCGAAGTTCTTTCATGACATTAAGTGTGCAAGACTCACATTTGAAACAAACCTCTACAGTGTGCGAACAGTCTGGCAAGAGTATGGGTGTTACTGGCGAGCAGATGAGGAAGTACTTGTCCATCCTTGTGCTCTGCGGTGTTATAAAAATGCCACATTTCAGAATGCTCTGGCAGGGTGGGACAAGATATGCACCTGTCCCAGACCTGATGAACCAGAACAGGTTTGAGGAGATTCATCGCTTTTTACACATGAACAGCAACATGGAGCAGAAGCCAAAAGGAAGCGAAGGACGTGACAAGCTCTTTAAAGTCCGTTCCATGATAGACGCACTTCCACAGAACCTAAAACTGGTGCCACCCAAAGATAAACAAAGCATCGATGAGCAAATCAAACCTTTCAAGGGCCACAGCCAGATGAAGCACTACATCAAAGCGAAGCCACACATATGAGGCTACAAGGTGTTCCACGAGGGCAAGTTCGTCCGGCATAATGCACGATTTTGTCATTCATGAAGGTAAAGGCACTGAAACGGACCATGGATTAGGGATCTCTAGGGACATCGTTCTTGATCTTGTCAGGGACCTGCCACAAGGGATAAACCAGAGTGTTCTTCGACAGCTGGTTTTCCAGTTTGCGTCTGGTTGACCATCTAAAAAAAAAGAGGGCTACCTATCAGTGGGAACTGTCAGGTCAGACCGAACTGAAGAATGCCTCTTGGCTGTGGACTCGCGCTAAAAAGTCTAGGTAGGGGTGCCGTGGACTACAAACTAGATGCTGAAAGTGGGGTTCAAGTCATCAAGTGGCTCGACAATGCAACTGTCCAGTTGGTGTCAAGTTATGCTGGCGTCCAGCCTACGGACACGTGCACGCGTTGGTGCAACAAAGAAAAAAAAAGATGACACGACCAATTGTAGTAAAATAGTACAACGACTCAATGGGAGGTGTCGACCTCGCAGATATGCTCATCGAGCTGTATCTCACCGACCACAAGTCTCAAAAGTGGTGTATGGAGTGATCTTCTACTGGACCATTGATGTCTCCATCGTGAATGCCTAGTTGCTCTACCAGCGTCATTGCAAGGCGACAGACGCCCGCAAGCCACTTTCGCTGCTAGGGCTTGGCTTGAGAAAATGCCAAGAAACAAAAAACGGCAGTCTCGTTTTGAGGACGAAGCATCGCCAAATCAAAACGCTAAGCATCCAAGAATGCAGAAGCCGGTGGACGATGTAGGGTACGACGGTGTTCAACACTGGCCAGTCATTGAAAAAAAGAAAAGGGCAACGCTGCAGGTCCTGCTTAACAGGATTCAGTTTCCGCTACTGCGGCAAGTGCAACATGCATCTCTGCCTGATCCCCAGCAGAAACTGCGTCATGGAATTTCACACTAAGTAGTGGTCACGAATGCCTAATGTAGCTCCAAGAGCAACATTCCACAAAAACATAACCATTAAAGCCAACGTTTTTAAAATTTTTGTTGCAAATATTTTTTTACTTGTTTGAATTAACCACAGAAAGTTTCATCTCATTCTTTCACCGGTGAAGTAGTTTAAGCATTAAAGGGTTCAAATTTTTTTTTTGTCGAAAGAAGGTGTATCTTTTCTGCAGTTCAACATTTTTTTCAGAAACCCTAAACGCAAAATTCGAAAAAAAGGGCCACGATATGCAAACCAGCATATATTTACGTTTGTCTGCCTGAAGGTCGGATAATTTTGTGTTGAAAACTAACGACGGTGCATTTGTACTACGAAACAAGAGTGTATCTCAAAACGTCCCATTCGCATTTGAACCTTGCACATTTCGACCCATTCTCATTTGGTCCTTCTCGTTTGAACCTTCTCATAAGATCCGAAACGTGTTTTTCGCAACTGGACCCATTCTCATTTCGCCCGTTCGCGCTACGACCGAATGGCACTAGGTCGGCATGCTTCTAACGTCGTTATGCCTTCGCGGCTTTGTTGATGAGCCTTACCTTGCTTGGGCCCCCAACATACCATCATGTATATATGTTATGTGTAGAGGTACGCACTGAGAATCGTACAATGACGCCTGCTTCCCTTCCTCTAAGCAAACATTTAATTTGGAAATTTTGTTTGAACAGAAATAGCATACATAATAGCAGTGGTTCTCAACCATGGATGTTTCGCGGACCCCTTGTAGAAAGGCGGAGATGATGGAGGACCCCGTTCGGGGTGAGGGGAATAGAAAGGTATAGGTTATCATGATAATTATTTAATAAATGGATATAACTAATTGCTAGTGTTAAGTAGACTTATCTCATTAACATACACACGAGAGTACTCTCCCGAAAATTGGAACGTTCCTTCTCAACGTGAAGAAAGACAACTAATATTGCCGTTACTGACTGATGAGACAGGGCTTCGCGGACCCCTAGGATGCCTTCGCAGACCCCTTTTGAGAATCACCGCATTATAGAATTTGTGGCACTGTCCCAAGTCGAGAGACCTCAAACAACGTGACATTTCGGAATATGATCTCGCTGCGATAAATAGTCGGTCTGTTTTATTGTGAGCTAGTAGCTTTTCACGACGACCTCGACGCACTGCTAAAATCCTTAGCAGAGAGAGTATGCCTGTAGCGTGGCACACACACACACACACAAATTATATCAATGTATTTATTATTATTACCCTAAAAAAACGATTTTGGTATGGAAAGAGTCAAGTGCGACGGGTCAAAGCGAGATATTTTTGAGAATGGCTGTTTTGAAAAGGGCCAGGTGAAAAGGGCGAAACGAGAACGGGCCCAAATGAGGAGGGTTGGAATGCGAAAGACGAAACGAGAAAGGACCAAATGCGACAGGTCCAAGAGAGAAGATCTTTTTGAGAATGGTTGTTTTGAGAAGGGCCAGGTGAGAAGGTCGAAACGAGAACGGGCTCAAATGATAACCACTCACGAAACAAAGCCTATTTTGTCATTTTTATTAATTTTCACGCGAGCCTTATAAAAAAAAACACTGAGCATCAATCTCAATGACATTTGGCACCATTTTGAGGCTATACCCATTAATAACTGTTACAAGTTTCAGACGTAAAAACCGAGCAGTTGTCGTGGAAATTGACCAAGAATTTACTCCCATGAAGCCTACTGTTGCAAGAAATATAGCTCTCAATTTAAGATAAGAATGAGACAAAGGGCCACGATATTCGAAGCAAGCACTCCTTATATACACCTCTAAAATTTGAACCTATTCGGTACAACATTAAACTCTGCACATTTCTACTACCAAACCATGTGTGGCCAAAAGCGCCACTTTTCGCATGTTCCCAGCGAGCAGAATTTATAACATACTCATATAATTTTATATCAAGATGAAGACCATTTTCTATTCTACATAATCGCATATAATAAATATCTTTAGGAAGCAACTAAGCGCGAGAATTGTGATTAAGACACCTGCTTATATTGTCACTTTTTATGGCCGCTGTGGGGCTTCCAACACAACTTAGCCAAATAAAAAAAAAAAATCCTGTGTTTTTAAAGGTCATAAATCTATTTTTTAATATAAATCCTTTTTTTTTGTTTAAATAAGATTTTTAAAATTTTAATCAGAATAACTAGATTTAAATTACTGAAGCTAAATATAGCAATTCTTTATCACAGTGGTTCACAAACATTGATGTTTCGCGGACCCTTTGTGGATCGGCGGTGGTGATGGAGCACCTCGTTCTTGGTGAGGGGAAGGGAAAGGTATAGGTTAATTATGGAAACGATTTAATAAATGGATATAACTGAGGGCTAGTGTGAAGAGGACTTATCTTATTGACATACACACAAAAAAAAACTCAACAAAAAATCGGAACGTTTCTCCATATAAAAAAAAATAAAACTTTTAGTGCCGTGCTTAACTGATGAGGAAGGGCTCGCCGACCCCGAATGCCTTCGTGGACCTCAAAAAGTCCGCGGTCCCCATTTGAGAACCATTGCTTTATCCACAGACTTCTAAACGTGGCCAGTTGATTGGCCAATCCACCCGATCACTGAAAACAATCCGGAAGAAGAATTACTGTAAATAAAGTAGAGTTTCATTAACTTTTTTATGTAAACCCGCCAAACTGGAACAAAAACCGCTTGACTAATTTTAGTTAGCTAAAAACTTTATTGGATTTTCTTTCACGTTCTAATTTGCTTGCAATAAGACATTACTTTTCCAGTTTTTGTTTGTTTCGCGTTTGATTTGCTAGGACGTTATGTAACTTACGAGCGAAGTGGAAGGTAGAGAGAAAGCTCCATACTACCATTTGCTCAGAACTGTTTTCTGCTCGTGTACAGCCTGATATATATCTTTCTTGCCTGGTGATTTTTTTATTTTAGCACCAAACAAATGCCCAAAGCATCAAACAGACAAACGGCCAATAAAAAAACTTTTTTTCTGGGTTATCTTTTTGTTGGGAAAGATTTGATTTAAATCATCACAGTGAAACTGGTCGGATTTTAATCACAATGCAAATTATGATTTGAATAATTATTTAAATCGTCTTGAGTTTTATTCTCCACCCTGCCCTTATCCCTCCCGGATGGATGGATGTTAATGGCTATACTCTTTGTAACAGGCGGTAGCTTGCGCCACCTAGCCTAGGTCTAAAAGGACAAAAACTCTTTATGATTCCTCCCGCCCTTCTAAGACCAATTTTCTCCCTCTATCACCAGGCAGTGGGGCAGTGTGGGATATCACCAGGATAACCTTCGGGGGATCGGGCAAAAGATTACCTAAAACATCATTCCCCTGTTTCTTCCCCCGGCGAGGGAGTCGCCAATTTTCCTCTGGTCAAACCTTGTCGGCGTTACCCCAGCACCGGACCCACTGGGAGACAAGGTTGAGACTTTGGGACGGAACCACGCGGGATGGAAGTCCCAATTTTCCTCCGTCCCGCATGTCCCCAGCTGTGCAATTAGTTGTTCATCGTTCAATTTTCCCTTTGATAATTTCCACCAATCTTCTAATCGCCTCTTTGTCACTGTAATCCCTTTTCTCTGTCCTTCCATCGTCGCCAGTAAACCCAGGGCTCCGGCCAAATCCCGTTACGCCTTCCAGTTGGCTTCTCCGAGCAAGCCAAGTTGCCAGTGCTTTTGAAATAAATTTACTCTTTCTCTCTTCCTCTCACAAGGCATAAAGCGAATGATAACCGCTATGTGGCAAGTCTGGGATGTACAGCGGTTGACCAACTGCTCTCATTCAAATTACGCGACAAAGTTTTTGCGCCACATTTGCGGAATGAGGCCATGCGCCGTCACAAACAAGATAAATACTATGCTCGCCATTCCGCTCCTTTTGTTTTGAAAGGCGCGACGAAACTTTCGTGGTGTTATGCTTTGAGTAAGGATGTGCGCGATGGGAATGGGAGTTGGAATCGAACAGCGCTTGGCCATTCATATATGGTCTTCACAGTGTAAGGGAAAGCCGAAGTGTAAGGGAAGGTAACAGTGGGTAAAGCCACTACTCGCACACCCCATAGCTTTGATGCATGAATGGGACCAATACAATTTAATTTCCGACCCAAAATTAATTTTTCCGTATGGCATGATCTGTTTGAATTTTCTCGCTTTATAGATTAGCCCCTGTGACGCCAATGCCGAGTCAGCTGTTTTGATTTAGGAGTGATATGAAAGGTCCATGTCTCGTCACCTGTCACAATACGGCCTAAAAACTTGCCACTTTCCTACAGAGTCCCAAACATGCCAAAGCAGAGGCCAGATTCAGCGAACAGCTTCTTAGGCTACGACAACTTAGCTAAGAAGTTCGTAAGTTAAGAACATCGTAAGAAGAGGAGAAATCGGTATTCACGAACGCGTTCTTAAGTGAGAGGAGGAAAGCGACGTTCTCGTACGGAAAAACTAGAACTTCCGGTGTCCCGCAAGCTCCCGATCCCCGCGAGAGCGGGCTGTTGCTATGGCGACAGCGTCTTCGGCAACACGAACAACCAATCGGAGAGCTCGCGCATGGTTCGGAGCACGTGGATTTTGAATAACAAACGCAGGCGGCCTTTCCGCCAACGCTTGTCTGGGGATCGTGTCCGTGCAGTGAAATGTCGACGCTACCACGATTTAAACGGGCCCGAATGCCGAGGCCGGGATAACCGCCTTCGTCGACTGCTACGAACTCGATCGCTACGAAGTCAACTCAACTTACACAACTGTCGTACATGCTAAAAGAAGACGGCCCGCGCCGTTCGTTTGCAAAGCGGCGTAGGCGTAGATAGAAACAAATCGCTTACCAAGACGCTGTTGATCTGCGTCTTGGTGAGCGCTTCGGGGTGACGTGACACTAAGCAAAGGAAGGTTGGATCGGCATCGCGTAGCTTCCACGAACTGTTCTAGCTCCACAGCATTGACGTACCGTCGTGTCGGAATAAAAATTGCATACTAATAACAAAGTGTACATACCATATGTTGCGAAGGTAATCCATATGGCGTTTATTTGAGCTCTACATCACACAAAGCAATGAGATACAATCGATGAGAGTCCCTTTTCGACGACAGCGTTCGTCACCGCTGCCTCAGAAAACAAGGGGATGACCAGGGAAAAGACTGACCTCTTGATCAAAAATTGAGGTCAGCGATCAAACCATTCGTACAGGAAAGGTCCACAAGGGTCTCGCGGGTACATTCCATTCAGCAAGCCAGCTGGTCGTGAACAGACGGTCTTGGACAGGGACCGTCGGAGCAGTTCGGAGTGCCTTGATATAGGCCTATATTCTACCGAGCTCTCCGAGCTATAACCCAAGGCGGTCGCTTGGTAGGTCGGATCGTTGCCGTTGTAGCTTTTTCCAGATGTCTGTAGATCCAGAGTTCACGTCCGTCGTGTGTTCAACTGCTCTCCTTTTCTTGCTGCTTGAAGTCGGGACGAGAGAGAATAGCACGTAGAAAAATAAATGTCCGTTGGTCGTCGCGGCCAAGTAAATGAGCGACGCTCGGCGGCCATGTTTATTTGATCGTAAAAATGTGCGTAAGGCAGCTCCGGACCGGAGCTGTCGTAGGATTCGATCGTAACGTGCGCAAAGCTTACAATAATGTTGTTTCGTGAATAGGAATTTGTTCTTACGTTTTGTCGTACGCATATTCGTAAGATCGATTCGTGAATTTGGCCTCAGATCCAGTCCGATTCGTTTTATAGCGTTCTGTCAACATTTTCGCACCCACCTTGTTTACAATTTGTGTACACTGAGGGTTCTCTGCAACGATTTCACGAAGTGCTAATGTTCAAACTTCAGGGACACGTGTTCGAAGATCAAAACTTGTCAAGTATAGTGTTATTTTTTTTTTCAGATGTATTTTGTTTTATTCATTTTCGCCACCAAATCTTTCGTCAGCAGAGAAGCACATTGATGAACGCTCCGTCGCCCTTCATTAAACATTAAAACCCATATTTCCACCTCACTTTTTTCACTTATTTTGTTTGGTCTGTAACGGTTAGGAATTTGTGTATGCATCTTATATCGTCTTGTATATCCCGCATTCAGAAATCTTACTAGAGTGTCACAGACCGGACTTTGCAGTCGGCGGGCTGTTTGTCTTACGTGATTCGCGCAAAGCACAGACCGTAAATCTATCTACGACCTCAAAATGGCGGTAAGTGAGTAATAAATGGGGGAACATAGCTGAGTACACTTGACTCTGAAGCGAATACTTGCGCTGGATCTATGCACGAACAGTATATAAACTTTCCAGGCGACTTACCAACGCGTGCATGTCCGTGAAGCTCTTCATCTACTAGTCTTTTTCTCGATGATCGTGTGATACATCGCGAAATTAACTTTTTGATGTTTTCCTCTTTCAGAATGACATTACAAGTGTTTTGTAAATTGTAAAACAAAAAGAATAAACACTGACAAAAAAAAAACTGATGCGCGTTTTTTGTTTGACTCGCGACCTTCTCTCGTGTCCTAAACAACATCCAACTTACACTTCATAAAATCGCTCTTCAAGCTGTGTCCCCGACTCCTCATCCAATTAAGCACCTGGATGTGCACATAACCTCCAATGTGCCGTACGAAGGTCACATCGTCATGCTGTTAATAGCGCTAACCATATGCTCGTCGATCTTTGAAGAAATCAATTACCTTGCACTTGCGCTAATGAGGATGAAATTTCCTTTCCGTCTCACTAGAAAGTCAGTGACAAGGCGAGAGCGGCGGGGAGGGACTTCAGTAGCCTCTCCTTCATCGCGCACAGTCAAACGCACGACGGAAGGCATGGAGCTCGTGCTGTAGGACGGGCGTTCGAAAGACACGCCCTGTCGTTCTTGCTCCGTCAGTGAGTATAACTCTTTCCTTTTCTGTTGCTATTTTTAATAAGTAAATAAACACCGTTCGTGAAGATTACCAACTGCCGTTCTCCAAAAGGTCGTTCCGACCGGAAAGCGGGGATGGGGTTTCATTTGGCGGAATGTCGTTCGCTAAGCTGAGTTCCAGCGATTATTCAATATTACAAAAAATAATCAACCCAGGCAGCACACCGTATTGGGCCAACATTGGATTTGATGTGGCAAAGAATGGCCCAACAATGGCCCGATGAGCCATTTGTTTCAAAAAAAGAAAAAAAAAGACGGCTAAAATGTGAATTAATTCACATTTTAGCCGTCTTTTTTTTTTTTTTTCGCGCGTTAAGTTTAAAGCAGAGAATATGATGCATCGCGATTTCGAGGTAATGGCCCTCGTATAGACACGCGCCAACCCTAACGAACGACTGGTGTACCTTGCTTGCTTGCTTCCTTCGTTCAATACGCATTGATGAATGCAAACACGTCCTTATCTTATTAGGGTGGCGGGCCACGGTGCGCAAAGCGTGTCCCTTGATTTCGGAATGACTCGCCGGGCCTCTGGAGTCTCCCAACTTCCGGAGTGCAATGCAAAGTAAACACGTACGCGGAAATGAGAACCCCCATTTGTGTTGCCAAACACCCGTAGCTATCTTGCCGCTTGTCGGAAACGCTGCCAATGAGGTGAGGCCGCGCAGTCTGCATGCATGCTGCGGGACACACGCTCGTCTTTTGGACGTTTGTCTTGGACTACTTGAAACCGCCCTGTTCCTTGTACCGGGAACGGTCTACATAGTAAAGAGACATAAACTCCGCATAATTAACCGACATGATCTATAGTGTCAATTTACAACCTCACATTAATAAAAAAAAGAAAACAACCAATACGGGGAGTGTTTAGAACGAATTTCTGCCCGCCCGTAACATGTGTCGTCTTGTGAGTGTTGCAGACAGTGTGAGGTCCACGCACAAGGTAATGGTTTGTTAACAAGCAGATCCTACGGACGCAGAGCTTGAGCTCGGAAACTCACGTAGAACTGGGTGTTAAGGGGAGATGCTACTCGAAGGCACTTTTTTATTAATATTCACCCTACAGCAACGAAACATGGGCTATTTATAGAGTTTTTTACGCTGATTTCAAATATGTAATTAGTTTCCTTGCAAGTTGCATACTTTTTGTGTTGCACCATGACAAAGTGTAAAGCATAGGCCTTTTGCCCCCCTGTTTGCATCACTAAACTTCCATATTTATCGACCACTGATGGTTCATACTGCTGCAATCGAACTGTAGAATGTCGAAAAGCAAGTAGGAAGTGCATCAAAAATATTTAATACACGTGAAAAATTCGAACATGGGAAGTCCATAATACCCAGACCCCAGTAAGTGTTTACTTGCACATTTTCTAATATATAAAAGCAATATCGAGGTTTAGAGGAGATAACAGCATTCCTCACACCTTAGAATAAACGTGGGCAAAATTTCATGCAGATCCGAGCACCAGAAGTACCGAAAACAAGATGGGCAAACTCAAAAAGTTGCCAAAAATTGCATTTTGAGAAAAACGAATTTTAAAATTATAATTGAAAGTTTAGTTATGAAAGAAGTCTTGCTCCTCGAGAATACTTTTTTTTTTTAGATTTTGAAGCTAGGCGGCTAAAATGTGCACAGTTAGTACATATTGAGCTCCTCTTTTCATATATGTAGTCAGTTTTCTGATACCTGGCTTGGTGAAATATCTGTGCACGTATGAAGGCATATAGAATGCCTTTTTTGTGCACCCTTTTTCTCTCAAATTTACTTATAAGAGAGCATCCTACGATAGCCTGGTTACTTCCTTGTGAACAGTAGAGTGTGCAAATCCACCTGAAAAAAAATATATCTATGCCTGGAGAGAAAATAAAAATTATGAACTATTGAGTCATCACTTTTTATGTTTCACTTTTAGTTCTATAATTCTTATAAAAATTCAGTGGTGCCAATCGCATAACTAGCAAGATTTGCACACCCTATACAGCAAGATTTGCACTCTATACATCACTAGGAACAGCTGTGTAAAATTTGGTTGCGATACAGTAACCACAAATGGTGAAAATTGTGTGCACAAACACTGAAAATTCCTGGACGGCGAGTTTGCACTTTCCGCAAGTCGAGCATGCCGCGCCACTGACGAAAGCTTCCATCGCGCCGATCTCGCCGATCGCAGTACTTGCACGCTCATCTGCAGCTCTCTCTCCGTTTTCAAACATCTTCTTTTCCGATGCACTAACGAACTCGTCAGCGCTGCCGATGAATCTCGAGCGATCGGACTCGAAAGCGTCGCCGCGCCGCCCCGACCGAGGTTAGGGTTAGCTGCCGCGGATGAACTCTTCTTCTTTGAAGCTTTCCGGTTGCCCTTTTCGCGACTTCCTTTGAACTTGTGTGTCGTCCGAAACTTCCGAGCTTGAAAGTCGCGTTTTCCGTCGACGCCCATCGCAAAGAAAGCAGAATGATCGAACAAGCCGTTGGTTCTGGTATCTGGAGCAGTGCGACGCTAGAACCGCAAGCAAGCTTCGCCGCGCAGCATGTTGCTCTTGGCCAATGGCGGGGCCACAATCGCATCACGTGATTTAAAAGTCCAGTGGCGACGCGCGTTTGCAGCGGGAAAAACATTTATTTTTCATTATTTACAACCGGAATACGAAACTATCGACGACAGTTTCGGAGAGAAAACGGCTAGGCCTACGCGCCAAAATAAACGCGATGGCGGGCGACACCGCGATCCGAAGAATTACGCGCTCGAAAATGGCTCAGATTTGCGCTGTTTTCCATCGCGAGACGGGCTTCAAACTCATATCTGACTAATTTCGCGATGATATCCGGTCTTGATTTTTTTACACGCAAAAGAGGAAGGTTCAAAGATAATAGAACACTAAAAAAAGCAAAATCACTTTTTTCGAAAAAAATTGCCGTTTTTCGACCCGCATCTAGGGCTATGCACTGGTAAAGAATTTTTAGCCGATTAATCGGCGACGTTTAATCGATTAATTACTCGGTTAAGCGGCCGGAGTCTAATCAAATTGTTGAAATATTGCGAAGTTTATAGATTGCCATAAATTTGGGGAACACAATGGCAGAGATTCTCACCGTACATTTAAAATTGATAAGCTGAGAACAAAAAAGGAGGAGAGGAAAAAAAAGAGAAAATGTGTACACCTTTCTACTGAACTTAAAAAAATATAAAGTTGTCAGTAAGGCGCTGATCTGTCAGGAATTAGTCTTCATGTTGAGTTTTGCTGCGGCGGAGGTTGATGTCTGTGACAGACTCGGTCCAATAGAAGGATCAACTTTTGAGTAACTAGTACTAATATCGGTTAAAAATTTAGTCAGCGATTAGTGGATTAATAGGTAAGTTAATCTGTTACTTTTACAGCCCTCTCGCTGATGCCCGGTTTACAAATATCCAACAATATTTCTATACTAATCACTGGCAAGCTAGCGTAAAATACTGAGCATGCGCGCGCGCATGTAGCAATAAGCGTTCACCCGCTACTTTTCAAACGTTTGAAATAAAAGCAGAGGACATATCAAGTGCCCACCCCAGACTCATGAGCTGACCTGCTAAGCACGGATGCTCCTCCGCATCAGCCGCTTCTCCGAGCACACCGGTGCAAAGCGGAGAAGCTTGACGCTGCGCGCACCGGTGCCATGTACAGGGTCGTCGAGATAAATCCCCCTCGGTATGCGAAAGCAAAAGGAGACAAGGGACGCACAAAACACGTCTGACACGGACAGCGTTCCTTTTCTCCTTTTGCGTTCGCATACCAAGATGTTTAACCAACACGCTCTCCGATAAGTCCGGGCTTTTTCCAGATTTTGTCTCTCAACAATACAGTGAAGCTAACAGGCCGTATTGCACTTCTGCGGCCACCTGATTCGACAGCGGACCATCGCATGATAAACAATTCGCGACTTGCTCTCAGAAAGGAGCAGGATGCAGTGGCGTCACAAGGGAAGGCCGGGGGAGGGGGGGGGGGGGGGGGGCAGGGGGTGGCCGAACGCCGCGGGTGCAGCGCTCGGGAGGTGTCGCGGCTAAGGCCTAGTCGCGGCGGGCCACGAGAGAGAGAGAGAGAGGGGGGGGGTAGTCGGGGTGGGTTATTGCCCCGCTGAGCCTAGTGACGCCACTGGCAGGATGTACGAGTGGAGGGCAGCAATAGCTTGAATCGCTTCGCACCGGAAAGTTGCCTAAGCAAATCATTGCGCGGTATGGCTACAAGAAGACACAAGTTAACAACACTGCCAAGACGTCCAGATAGTCTGTCAGCCAGGAAGACGTTACGGCAGACCGAGCAAAGCACAGAAAATGGTCGATATTCATTTTATCTTTGAATCTGTGTGTTTACCTGAATATGATGAATTTTCCAGATTTATCTCGAGGACCCTGTAGTGGAGCTTGACGTGTGCGCAGCTGCAAGCGGCGAAGCCCACCCAGCACTGTGCCCCTGTTGTATTTTTTTATTTTCGAACCTTCGAAGCGCCCATCTTTCGGTTTTTAGAGATTCTCCCCATAATCTGGGTGGGCGCTTGCTCCGTATTTCTCGGTGGTCCCTAAATAAATTTGTAACTCCGTATTTAGCTCAATAGAAATGTCTAGAGGTAACGTAAACGTTATTTAGATGAAGCTGAAAGCTATTGCGTAAAATATAACCTGTTGTATTAACCGAAGGTAAGGAAGTTACCTATTGCTTCCATGTGCTGAAAATCTGTTTTTTTTTTTATGTTGTGCCGACTACACAAATATGTTTTTTCTAGCTCCACTGCGTCGTTTATTCCGCTTCGAAACCAAGAGCTGAACTTTGCACAAGTCTCTAACCCAGTCAAAGTGCCAATAAGCCATGACTACCGCCTATCTAGCTGACTACCCTCCCGTCAGTGAAAACCTCCATTGCGACTTGCCTTTTAGTAATTAAGTTAATTTAAACATGATTGTGATGGCTTTGCGAGTGATGGATCTGAGCGCAATTGAGAATTCGCATCAATGTTCTTACGCACTTATATTGAAAAGCATAATTTTTCCTAGCAATTGCGACGTTGGCTATCTAAAGAAATGTTGTTTGTTTCTAATTTTCAGCCTGATTTAAAATGACACTACCACATTAATATCACTCTTACATCCGCTAATCGTTCTTCTGAACCCATCCGGCGCAACCTTAAACAGGCTCTTGCTCACTTAAAAAAGAAAACACTTGTCTACATCGCACTAATCCCACCCCCAAAGTTGAATATCCTGCTATTTTGGATCCTGACCTGGCCTGCATTATAAATAACATTGAATTCCTGCAAAACCGTGCTGCTCATTTCATTTTTCCTTTCGACTTACCAGTGTCACAGAATTAAAAAAAAAATATCGTGCCCGATCGCAAGCTTTATTATATCACCGGAAACTCGCTCGTCTAACACTGATCCATAAATTTTATCATCATGGCTCACTTCACGATGATATCTTTCAGTCACTTCACATTATTTTTCCACGCCGGGATCACTCATTGAAAGTTAAGCGAATCGCATGCTATTCATCTCTTTATGCACAATCATTCATACCGCGAACAATATACGATTGGAATAACCTGCCAGCACATAGCGACTGAAAATGATAGAACAAAAGTTCATGAACTCATGTGCCCTAACAATAATACCATCCAGATTTTTTTCATGTTTGCTTACTGTATTTTACTTAGGCATCTTATTCGTCATTTTCGCGTGCTTTTGTTTATTTTGTTTTGCAGCCATACATTATTTATTATCGGTATTTCTATGTGCCCTCCTTCTATGTAATACCATCGACCCTCCCTCGGAGGGCCTTTAGGGGTATTCCAAATAAATAAATAAATATGCTGGCTGCGGGCTAGTCTGGAAAATATAACAACGAATGTTTAATACCTTACGAACAAATTTCTTGAAGGGCTAGATCAGGGTGTAAGATAGACAGGTGGGGAAACGAGAGGCAAATGAGCGACCGGATTGTGTCCCCCTCGGTTTTCTCTCTTTCTGTGGCGCCATCTATGTGGAGCACCGCGAACTCTCACTCCGGGTGGGCGACCGGTGGCGATCGGCTAAACTGACGGAGATGGTTTCTCGTGGATTTTCAATGGAGGACAGTCGTGCTCTCGGTTTATTTTGCGCACTCTCCCATAGAGTTCCATGCAAATCCGATTCCGATTTTTTTTCTTCTCGCCGCAGCGCCATCTGTCGCAAATCGGGGGTACCCGCAAGCAGACGAGTACACAATCCGGTCACGGCGCTGCGGTAGGCTTCTATGGGCCGTTTCCCCGCCTGTCTATCTTACACCCTGGGCTAGACAGTCACCAAATTATTTAGGCCGTGGTTGTTTAGAAAATTTGAAGGAGACATTAGCCCCTATTCATACAAGATATATTTAGTGAGAAACAAAAATAAAACTAATGTCGTTGACGCGAGGATAGCTTTAACCAAAGCATCACATCGTCATGTTCACCGTTTAATCAATGCTCCACTTATAATTTACTTAGTTCTGTGTTCGCAAATACGGGCATTCATTTCGAAATACCATCAGGAGCTACCTATTCTTGAAGCGATATTGCAGAAAACAAACATCAGGAGAGCCGGTTAGTCTTTAACCTGACTAAAACTTGAGCGCGAGGAAAACAGGCAGTTGGGGGCATATTGGGCAGAGAAGCTCTCCAAGCGTTGTTCATGTTTCCGCCATAGTCACAGAAAACCAGTGGCGGATGCAGGAATTTCCTGAGGGGGGGGGGTCAGGTGTTGGTCAGCGTACCATAAGTTTAGGAACCCCTCCCCCTCTCCTTCGTTTTATGCCCTAAATTTTACGCATGCAGAGATCAAGAAAGGGGTCAGGAGATCCGGACGCCCCCTCTAAATCCGCCCCTGCAGACAACCTGAAAACAGCGGGGCGTCTCTTTCGAATGCCCGACCTCCGGAGCACGTGCTCGTTGCCTTCCGCGTGCTCAGTTGGCTGCGCGTTCACGCTGGCGGCTCAAGTGACGTTGAAGCGTCATTTAAGGTAGAAACCTCGCGCTGGGGGCGGCATACTGTCAGTAGCTATAGTGGCTTGCATTCTGACTGTCCGACAGCCTGGCCCCTATACTCCATCTCATGAGTAGCGTGCAGCAGAAGCACAAGCACAGGCGCGAGTGCGTGGCTTTAAGATTTTCCTTCGTTTCACGAGCAGTCGCGAAAGGAAAGCAAATCTGAAAGCCATATATGTGCCTTCGAATATGCCTTTGCCTTTGCTGCACATAACTCCTGAGATAGAGTACAGTCCCTCACTGTGACGAAGAGCATCATCATGATATCATTGGAGAGCTTCCGTTGTTGTGATTCGCGATCAAACAAACAAATCCCAAGCAGTGCGGCTGTCTGGGCAAAATTGCACTTTTTATTTTGCAATGCAGGTCCCAAAGAAGCCAAGGTATAACCAAACTCAATATTTTTAGCCAGAGTGTGGATGTTTTGGTTGGTTCTAAATGGCCAAACAAGCGCCTGCGTTTGAGAAAATACAATCGGTGCGCAGGCAAGTCATCCCCCCCCCCTCCCCTTTCCGCAGTCTCGGGTTAAATGCATTGGGTAAGCCTGACGTTGAAAAAAGTTGTGAGCAGCAGAGGAAGCTTTATTTTAGACGATGTTCGGTTGTCACCTGGCATATTTGGCTAATGTCTGGCACTTTGACAAGTATGCGGCGGACCACAGAAAGGCCAGACTTGGCATTTCACTAGCTGCACTCGGCGACAACTTTACTTGGCAGTGCAGTGGAGAGGAGGAGAGCCCGCGTACAGCTTTATTCAGCGCTCAAAATGGCAGAGGGAACGCGTGCCTGTACCCTCCACTGCATTGCCAAGAAAAGCTGTCGCCGAGTGTGGCTAGGGCCAAAGGAACATACTTTGGCCCTAACTCTTTGGAACAAAACATTATCAGGGCCAAGTTAGGCCTCTTGTATTGCCAAACATTGGACTAGGTAGGCTTCTTTCTGGCGTGCTGTCTGGGAGGCTTCTTCCTCTCCTAAGGTGGAAAGAGGTCGGATGAGCTTCTTTCCACGCAGGCTTCAGGACCAACGTATCATCCATGGGTTCAGCTCCCGTTATTTTTCATCAGTTCCCTTTATTTCCGTTCACACTTTCTCCAGTTAGACAATTATTTCCTGTACCGCCCGCGGAGCGCGAGAAGATCTGCCGACTTCGCCACCTTGTCGCCAAGCGGCGCCACGAACCGCCCAGCCTTCAGGTACTACACACGGCCGTTCTCTTCTCTTCGCTCCCCGAACGCCCCGAACCACTGGAACCCCTCACCGTACCTCTCGCCACCGCCGCTTTCTCCCAAGCTACGGCGGCGGCGCGTCCCCTCTCCTCTCTCCGCAACAAACTTGTCCGCCACCGCAGCTGGGGATCCCGAGCAGAGCGCGTCGACCAGCCGGTCTCGGTCGGACTACGGGAAAAACCGCAGCGGCTCCGCCACTTTTTCGGCTGCGAAAAAGACCGAAAGGACGCCACGGGCTTCCCGGCGGCACCCGGGCACCGAAGGAGCAGCGCGTGAACGACGACGCATCCACCAGCCATGTGATCGCGATGCCTCCGCGACCGTGTCCCGAGGACAGGCGGCGGTGCGTGCTCCTGGGCAACTGCCTGGTCGTCGTGTGCCGGCGAGTCGGGGCCGACGATGGCGAGTGCCCCCGGCCGCCGCCAAGGAACGGGGACCGCCCGGCTGGTCTCTGTTCAGGGGCTTCGTGCACGAGAACGCCCAGTGCTTCTGGAACCAGTGTCTGGTGCAGAGCGTCGCTTGTCTGGAATACCGCGGCTACCTGATCCCGTCCACCATCTTCGTGTCCGGCAACGACTACACGCTCGAAGTGGTGCGCTCGGCGTGGTCCCGTAGGGTGCTTCGACCCCCCATCGGATACGAGATTCAGCGGCTCGGTGAGTGAGCGAGCGAGCGTGCCTCTGTGATGCGACGCCCGCTGCTCCAGAGCATCCCTGGCTTGTGTCCCTGCCGGTGGTGCGGTCTGGAGACGTAGTTTTCGGATGCGCCGCTTTCCAACCCGTCATTTCGGTGGATGATGTTTCGTACAGACCGAAACGTAGGTCGCTGGTGGGCAGCACGGAGTCCCATCCGACATGACGTGGAAAGACTTCAGCAAGTTTGAGCCCTGTCCGTGCCAGAGGTGCGGTCTGGAGACAGGTTTTCGAATGCGCTTTCGGACCTGTCGTTGATGGGACTGGCGTTTTGAACATGCAGAAACGTAGGCTGTTGGTGGGCACGTAGTCCCCGCCCGTACGACATCATGGACAGAATTCAGCGAGTATCGGCTCTCAGATGATGGTGCAGTGTTACCAAAGTCGTGCTGAATTCTTCCCGGCCTTTTCACATTTGCACTGGTTTCTTGGTACCGTGTCAGTGGAGACTGTATCGGGTTAAACGTTTGAATACAAACTGAATGCGCACGACTGCATATGCACATGCATCGGCAGTGCCAAGAGCGTCTAAAAGTTACGGAATCAATTTTACATCGTTGCACTGAGAATGTTTTAGACGAGACTAGGGAACGGAACCTCACCACTATTATAATAGAGGCGCGGTTCCGTTCCTGGTTGCTCATAAACATTTCTATAGAAATGTTTACGAGCAACCGCCATGACTGCGTAATACAGAAATCATCAAAGGTGAAATTGAATACGAATCAAATATCGAACATATTTGATTCGTCTTCGAATATTCGTTGCCATATTTGTGACGACAGAACAATAAGCTTTATTTTTAAGAAAAATGCCGCACGTTAAACTTTTTTTTGATTGCGACAAATTGTTGAAAATTTTCTAGCTTCGGCGTAGATTAAAAAGGCGTTAGTATTATGACAGACGTTTTCGAACACGCCTGTTCATAGTTGATCGGTAGAAACAACCCCATCAAAGAAAAGGGCTAAGCTAATACTCGGGCACAATTAGAATCTCCTTTCACGAGTCGAAAGTGTTGTACAACTGTTCAATTGAGACGTTGTCCGGTGAGCCTGATCAGTACATAGCCATCCATAGCCAGCTAAGGTAAGACATCAGCGTCTCGTTATCTCTTGACACCGTATCTCACGTGATAGCACTGTATACCTGATAAGCTCTGGTCTAAAATATTCCGAAATTGCGGCAAAATGCGAAAAACTTGAGAGTTCCTTTCGTTTTAGTCTTAATTTTGACAGTGAATGTTTTAATATATAAATGCTCGTAATATTCCTGTTTCGCGGGCACTTAAAAGGCATTCAGAATTAACTCATTTTGAACAATCGGCGAACCGGCGCACGCCGATGGGCAAACGCCGAAAGGAGATTGCGAGCTAATTAGCCGATTCCTTAAAGAAGTTCGCTCTGAGGGCCTTTTAAGTGCCGGTGTAGCAAGAGTAGTACACGAGTTGTGAGCTCATTTTGGAAGGCATCGTTATATTCCGCCCAAAAGAAAGAAAAAAAAAGAAGAAAAACAAAACGCAGCAGATCGATTTTGTTGTGAAGCTAAAAAAAGAAATGTAATACCTTAAAAATGAAATAGTTTAAACAAAGAAATCGAAACAGAGAAATAGAAAGAGAAACAATGGAGAAAAAAGTCGTCTCCTGGCTTTGAAGAATGGTGGGGCGTGGGAAATGCTCGCGTGTCCGAAAGCGTCAAGACGAATCGCGCGCCGAATGCCCGAGCGCGTCCTCTTCACGGCTCCCAATCGGTCGATTAGGGCTAATTGCGAACTCAATCCGCCGGTTGATAATGGGAGCGATTAATTGCGATGCCCCCGGGCGCAGCATGCAGCACCGAGAGTCCGGCCTAATGAGGACGCCGATCGAAGAGCTAATGACAACGCACAGTGAGAAAAGACACTTTGTCCCCCTTTCTTCTTTTCCTATTCGCACATGCACGCAAGCGCCGTACAGGTGGACCACCACCGGAGTCTCTCGGGCGCACGCGCGCGAGCGCGCAGAGTTTGACCCACTGCCCTTGTAAACAAAGTGCCGCCCCAAGTTCCGAAACTTTCGATGCTTTGTTTTTGCTTCGTATACCCTGGGATCCGCCGAGCCCTGCGGTGACGTCATTGCGTGGCGTCACTCCGCTAATGTAGAAAATATCCTAACGCATAATTTTTGTGCGACGAGAAAACTGAGGGAGAGGGGGAGGCGAGAGCGCCCGGCGACGTCGGAACGCCGAGTTCTGGTTGGAACGATTAGTGGGTATAGACGCAAAACCAGCTGCCTTCGTCCCTACCCCAAGTTGTTCGGCGTCTTATGAAAGAGACGTTGGTTGTTTGGAACAAAAGTTAGCTTTTATATTCCTGCTCCCAGTGTATGCATAAATATATAGACGGGACAAATAAAAAAAGAAAGACATGTTTGAACTCCGGTTGGTGGATCTTACAGACGCAGCTGTTCAGCGGTCCCCTCGCGCGTGTAGTTTCCAGTCTTCCGAGTGTCATGCCTCATTTTGAGGTCTTTCTATTAACAACTCGTTTGATCAGCTCGATAATTACTACGAGGCGAAAATTTACCCTGTTCCGAAATTGACACAGACGGCTTGACTTAATTGTTTGTTTGGTTGCGTGTTTTTTTTTCGTGACTTTAAGTTACACTTAACTTTTTTTTTTTTCGTCTTGGTACAGGCTGCTTTACGGTATGCAGGCTTTTAGAAACGGACCTGCACGGGGGGAAGTCGTGCTAAAAACGTTGTTGTTTACGAGCTCTTGACCTACCGTGGCAGTGACAAAGAAAACGCTCAAAGCATCCGCGGGTGGTAAAAACAAAAACTTGTTTTTTTGCGTTTGTAAAGCCGTGGATGGTTCTTCCTTCCAGAATTTTTGCGTATATAGCTTAAAATAAAAAGTATATTATTTCCTAGATCTCAGATTACTGCCTTGGTTCGTGCATAGACCGTGCTCCTCTGAATCAAGTCGGAGATCTTAAGTGCACTTTACCTTGAGCTTAACTTGGCAATACATTTTATTCTACGTTCTTTTCCTCGGCTGAGTCGACTTTAACGCGCGTCCATTTTAAGGCAGTAAATAAACCTATACGGAGAGAAACACGGTCGTCACGACCGGCGAAAACATCTTCCTTTGCCCCTTTTTTTCTTACTTTTGTTTTTTATTTGCAATTCGTCAAACACGCTGGAATGCCAATAAATTTGTTGCCTGTCCTGTTTTTTATTATTAATATTTCTTCGAGTGGTACGTTAATTGACACGATGATGTATGCCGAACGACACCGGTATGTTCCGCTTCTTGGTCTCGTAGCAAAAATTCATAAAAGCGTCGCTGTCCAAGTATCCTAACGCCGTCCCAAATTATGATACCCAAACGGAAGTTCGACGCCATTTTGTTCGTTTTTGCTTCTTTCAAGTTGAGAAAATACCGATATTTTTGTTTTGTCTATATGATGACATGTCCAGTATCGTCAGCTTTCTTTACGTCATATTCTGATCCTTCGGTAGCCCGCCCAAGGATGAGGCGTCACCGAACGCAACACTCTTCGATGAGGTCAGCCATGGTCTGCTACGCAAGACCATCCGATCGTGGGATCGCCATTGTCGTCGCCGGATGGATAACGAATGGTTTATTAATAATGCGAAGCTCCAGTGTACGGGCACGAGTCGATTGAACAGCACAGGGAGAGGGCAGGGAAGCGGCGTGCCCTGCGTCGACATCTTCGTCAGCACGTCTCGAGTTCACAATGGCCCCGAGACGCTCGTCCGTTGTCTTTCGTCCTCACCGAGTGACTCACGTCACTGTCTTTCCTGCATTGCCTCGTAGGGGTTTTTACCTTGGCTCGTCCGGCGGGTGTACGGGCGCCTGTTGTGCGTCTCGCGGTTAGATCGCAAAACCGGTCCACGTCAGCTATAGTACAGGACCGGACGATCTGAGTCGTCACGGCCTTGCGGTCTATTAATGTGGTAACAGCAAGAACAGTTTTTTTTTTTTACCTTATATACACGCACATATTCTTGGGAAGTTTTCACCGATGTGAAGAATACCGAATGAGCCACTGAGATCAAAATTTGAAACGCGTAGTATCTTAATTTTAAGGTTGCTAATAGACTAATAAATTCCGAATAAGAGTATCGGGCGGCTCTCACTGCAGTCTACGCGCGTTTGGAATTTGTCTTGGCAGGTTACAAGCGCACGAAGATGCCGATGCAACTCACCTAGGTGACTGTCATGCACCTGCCGGACCTGTAATATTTTATTTCTTTTAGGATTTATTCGGTGACGTTGTAGGCATTACAATCGTCTAGAATCATTGACCAAATCAGAAGCACATCGACTTATACCTGTGCCACACGGGCAACTCGAATGTCATTTACAACGAATGACATTTGTGTGATCGGCGAATCAGCTCGCAATCTGTCGCGCGTGGAATGCGCCACGCCCGGGGTGTCGCGCGCTGATTGGCCGTCCGCTCAAATGTCATTCGTTGTAAATGGCATTCGAGTTGCCCGTGTGGCACGGGTATTAGATCCACTCACTCTCGCGTTTCTGGATAAATCAAAGCTTCGCCTACCCTATATGATGATACTTGTGGTCAACGGTGAACCGAACAAATCGTAACCCCCCCCCCCCCCAAAAAAAAAAAAAAAAAAGGTGTGAGTTAACGAGTGTTTTTGTCATAGCGCGACAGCCATCTGGTATTGTAGAGGCTGTTGTCACTGACGGGGTGACAAACGAAGCTGAAGGGTGATTAATACAGAGTTCATTCCGTTTCCGTTTCGGTTTTCTCTTTCTTTTGTGGAACTTAGCTACGGGCGAATCATAATATGCCCTGAACAGCGACAGATGTGTTCTCACCTCAGTCAGCGAGACTTGTTTTGTAACTGGAAGATGGTGGATGTTGCGATAAAGTGGCCAGCGTGGAGTTTACTATCACTCGCGTGCGGCGTCTTCCACTCTTGACGTTATTTATGTCCCTGCCTGCGCGTAAACCTCAGACCGCTCGCACCGTTTTTTTTACGAGGGTTTGGTCCATGTTTTGCGGCTGTCCTCGTTTGGAGTTTATTTCGCCTTGCGAGTCAAAGACCCGGATGCTCGGGCGTTTGTTCTTAATATTTACGGTGACGCACTCCAGTTGTACTTCATCAGGGCCGGATGAAATAATGACCCCCCCCCCCCCCCCCACCCCTACACACAACAAAAAAAAATATATATATATATATATTTTAAAGTTCCATGTGTATAATCGGAAACGTCTTGTTGAAAAGCGGAGTGACGTAGGCTTTAGAGGTGTAGGCATAATGTTGATTTACGATAAATTGACGGCATCTAGTCTCGATTAAATTCGTAGAGAGCGTGTTGATGAAAGTTTGCTTTTTAAAGGTAAAGATTACGCAACAAGATGCATTCTCGTCTGTATTTCGTCCTTTTCTTATTTATACTTTCCCTCTAGAAACAACCTCTCTTGAAAGCACAAGACTGTGACTGCAGTTTCGCTAGCCTATTTTCGGGCGCATAAAGCATGAAGCTGTGAAAGCACAGGCTCGAAAATGACACGTGCTATTATAGAAATTGCAAATAGCGGTTAAATTATAGGACACGTGTGTACATGAACAGTTTTCATTCGTCGTTGGACCTGCTCTTTCTTTCAAACGATAAGATGGAGTGTCGGTGCCGGCCGTGGATTGAACTCATTCGTGTAATTCCACTGATACATCAAGTGCAAAATAGATGCCATATATGCGGGGGGGGGAATGAAGCATAATTTTAGGGACAGTTAAAATGGAACGGCTGGAAGGGCCTCTTTTGTCATCCTCTAGAAAGCGCGCCAGTACGTTCTACCAGGCACGATCTTACATGGAATTAGCCAAATGCACTTCAACTGACCGAGGATGTATACTCTTAACGTTGATGTATACCCTGTTGCTGTTTTTACACAGAGTTAATCCATTATTTGTTGTTCGATGTCAGGGTAATGCAAATGGCAGCACGTATTTGATGTCGTCGAACGAATCCTTAAGCTATGCTGGCCTTCGGCACTCAGCAGCCAGGCGGCTTACTCGCTCTTTCTCGCGTGAGTCGAGTCGTGGTGGCGCCAGTGTGCAAATAGCCCCTAACAACTTCCGGTTCTGAACTGTAGATGGTGAATCTGCATAGAGTTATTACAATATACACGCTAGAGGCTCGAGCTGGCGCTTAGTAGTACTACAGGACTTCCGGTTAGCAAATTGAAGCAGACAGCGATGCAGTATACTTTATCCGAGCCTGCCCTGTGTATTCCTAATGGGAGAACGCGCGTGAATTTTGTCTGCTACGCCGGAACAATAACATGAATAACATTTGTCATTTCGGTTGTACGGGATAGAATGTACCTTTATTAATATTGTTGAAAGCTGGTAATGGCTATTCAGTTACAGCATTCTTCTTCGTGTTACTCGCTGAACGATGTTACAACTTCGCGTATATTTCAGGCCCAAAGCGCTCTGGTTTCAAGGACAGGTCATGTAGAAACTGAGCGACGATTCTAGCTGCAAAATAACGATCGAAAGGAATGTAGAGTATGTTCAACAGTCCGCCAGTATTCCGTTAGTGCTTATATATGCTAACATGCCCGTCCCGTCACTATGAAAATGACCCCGTCGTGCTATCTTTTACGAGTTGCGTTGACGTCAAAACACCGTGCTCGAAACGGCTAAAGAATAAAGTACTTGGGCTACGACCTCGAGGCAGCTAGCATTGAGGTCTACCCACGATCCTTCCAACCAGAGCCAACCATAGCTCGGCGTTCGGACGTCACCATAAACCCCTGCACAAAGAAGCAGACGAACTCGCGCTCCGCGTTACGCCCATGCATGCGAAAGGTTCCCGAAGTCGCAACAAAATGACTTCACAAAAGCCGGAGTGTCACGCTGTCGCATGTCGCGATCCTGGTGGTTGGTCGTAAAAGTTGCGGAAAAAAGCCCGAGCAAACGCGAGTGTCTCTGTCGTCGCGGCGTCGCGCGCGTCCTGTTGACAGATTCGCGTTTTGTCGTGTTTTTTATTGCTTTTATCGTTCTTCGCGCGCTTTTTTTTTTTGAAGCCCGGGAAAAACGAATTGTGTTATAGATTTCTTGACAAAAGCCACTGAATTAGATATTTATGAGGACACTCTATGACATTACATTTAGAGCTTTTGCTCTAAATTGAATATTTCGGAAGTTCATTAATTAATCGCATTTAATTAGTTAATTGGGCAAAATGCAAAAAAAAAAGCCTGACTTGGTTCCAACAATGAACAGACTCATTCATTTGGTTTCGTCTTTCTAAAATGCATCAACAAATTGTTAAGCTTTGGCTAAAGTTACGTGGAACACCCTGTATAGACCGCCTTCTATCGGAAATCACTTGTTGCCACAAAGTCGTTCGGCACACAGTGCATTTCTCAATCGCGGCCCCCCTTCTCGCCAACGGAGACCGACCCTTTCCTGGGCCAGGACCGACATTATACACCGATTCAACGAGAACTGCTACACCGGAAATGCGCCGTCAGGTGTCGCCAGGAAAAAAAAAATGTTGGCTTTGAGAAGGGAGCCACCCACGTATTGCGAATGATGATATGCGAGCAAAGCTAAAACGGAACTTTATTTTATTTTTTTTTGGTGTAAAAGCGTTTTTTTTGCTTCCTCGGGCGTTTCCCGGCGTCCCGTACTTCTCTGCGTGGGCTCTGTGGTTATTTTTATTTTTTTCCGCATCTATCACTAATTTGAAGCACTATATTGCTGGCGTGCATGACTGAAATTGATGACGTACGCGGTCGACGATGTCCATGTTAGTAGCATCTTGTCCGCTTTCATCACTACGCGTGAATTCAGTCATGTCAAGGCGCGTATGACAACTATGAACTCGCAACAGTAGCCCCCTGCAGTCACATGCGATGTGAGCCAAGGTATACCGAAGAGCATGTTCATATATGGTCAATAGTTTAGGCTTGAGTCACTCTCCAAAATGGTCCAAGCTGTAAAATAAAAAATATCGTTAATAAAAAAACCCATAAAAAACAAGGTTGATGGCGTCGGATGGTACGTACATCTTGCCGTCAGCAAACGCTGAGCAGCTACGCAAACATGACACATTGATCTATCCCTGTTTGTGACAATTTATCTCACGGCGCGAATAGACTCTGTCGAATTATTATTTCGGTTGATATGTACGGGCTATTTTAGGTGTTCTCACTGGGAATATATTTTTTTTCATATCGAACCTTTAACGGGTCAGCGCACACATTTTGAAGCGAGGTGTCCCTGTTTTTATACGCACCTGGCCGAAGATCTTCTCTTCTACTTGTTGATAGAAAAGTAGCGGATATAACAAGCATCGCTGTTCGGCGAAGATATATTTCTCCGGACATTCCTACGTTTTGTACACAAAAAAAAAAAGGTAGTTAAAACAGCCTTGAATGAGAGCCTTTTCTTTTATCACTTACAAAAGAGTCCCCGAACATATCAGTATCGGCCTATTTAGGAGGCACACACACACACAAAAATATATAATTTTGAAACGGGACCAATAAAAAGCGGTATTTAAAAACGGCCGCCTCGGGGTTGCCGGAGCATTAACGGATGCTTTCATAACGCAAACCAGTTGTTGGTCAGCGGGCCGACGATAGCGACGCAGTCTCCAAAAACCAGGACTTTCAAGAAAGCGAGTTTGCAGGGCGACTTGTCCGAGCTCTTCGCACTGGTATCACCGTGCCTGGGCTGCTCAGCGACCTCGATAACGCGGGAAGGTCGCCGACATTGTCGTTTCTCGCACGCAACGTCATTGACTGTTGGAAGAGCCAGATGCGATGGACCGTACGGGGATGTACATAACGTGACCGTGTTAAAGCAAGGGATCGGTCAACCTGTTTTTCTTGTTTTTATTAAACACACACACACACACACACACACACACACACACACACACACACACACACACACACACACACACACACACACACACACACACACACACACACGCACACACACACACACACACACACACACACACACACACACACACACACACACGCACGCACGCACACACGCACGCATTAAACAGTAAGTGTGGTGGGACGTGCTCCCCTGAGGTATTAACCATAAATTTTTATTAATTATAAGTAAGGTTCTGCATTTTCGGATAAATCCGGAAAGATGCTGGCCGAATAAATTTCCGTCAATTCGGATTTATACGAAGAACCCAGCATACCAAAATCACGACGGCAAGAAAAGAAGAAAAGAAAACGATATTGTACAAATACAAAATACATTTTATAAAAAAAAATCAGTGTACGGAGTTGTGAGAAGTGGCCATTTTAGTTTTCTTCGAAATCTCGAACTTTACTGACAAAGGGAAATATCTTTTAGCTCGCCAAGGTTCGTTGGGACTGCTACTTTATGGTTGTGTTTGCGTGTGTCTCATCTTTTAAAACTTAGTTCAGCGCTGAAAAACAAAACATTGTCCAGTCTGAAAACCTCCTGTTGCTTGTGCTTGTTGCAGGTGAACCACTCAGAGTCTCTGGACATAACTCCTGGAGCATTCAGACCTATGCATTTGGTCCTACATCGCGAAATATGCAACCGCGAATAAATTAAATTAGTCTGATATCATATATATATATATATATATATATATATATATATATATATATATATATATATATATATATATATATATATATATATATATATATATGTGTGTGTGTGTGTATCACGACCAGGTCCATTGCTTGGGTCTCAAGTCTGGATCATACCATTTGTGTGCTTCCTGGAAAAAGGAGGGTTCGGAAGGGTGGAGTTTTTAGAACAGTGCTAGTAGCAAACCCGTATATTTCAATAGGGGCGGAGGGCAGCTGAAACGTCCATCCTTCCCAGCGACAACGTCCAGGAGTTTCGTTATTTCAAAGTATCGACTGCTACTGAGGCGACACTTCTTCGCAACATTTGTCGTGGGATAGTTAGTACTGCCAACGGCAAGGTCCCAGTGACAAATGCAGCTGCAGAAATATAATTCGATACAGGTGAGTTCCGAATAATTTAGGGTACGTTTATGTCAGGAGTCCTTTTTAAATGGTTTACTTTGAATTTTTGAAAACTTTATAAAGGAGTAATATCGAACTCCGAATTTCAGAGAAGAAGGAATCTAACAAAAATGAACTGTCAATAACCCCGATTTTTCGGGAGAAAACAAATTCCGTAAAACACCCTGCGAATTTCACGAGAAATTAACTCGGAAAACACGGAATCCTACTTATAAGTTATAGGTGATAGAATTTGATGCCCGCCACTAATTAATTACATTTCGACGAAAAATGCGAGAAGTGCCCGATGTCGTGTTCGCGCTAAAGGGTGATTCACACACTTGCGTCGAGTCCGACAGAGTGAAACTGAAACGGCTTGCGGCGTACGGGTTGCTATGGCAACAACTGCGTCGGCTCCAGCAGAAAAAAAAAAAACGTTTTGTTGGAGCCGACGGCGTTGCACAGAATTTAAGAACTTCCTGCGCTACATGTACCCCGGGCCCCCGGCGCGTTTTGCTCGTAGCGTGTTGTGTGAGATTCTCGCACCGAGAATCTCACACGACATGTATACGGAGACCTAAGGACATTAGAGCAGAGGAAATTATAAATATGGATATCGCGCGGCCTTGAAACGTGGCAGGTGTGATCTGAGAGGCTGAATAAATGCCTCGAACTCGGAACGGATATGGTCTACATCTCGTGCGTCTGTCTGCTTCTTTCCGCCTTTATGGCGCCGATTCTCCGCTTTGGAGTCACACACGAATCCAGAATAGATGTGCCATAAACGTTGAAGGCTCGAAGCACGCTGCCGTTGTCGTGGCTGTAATCGCGGAGACGAGCAGCCGCCAAAGGGCTCCGACGTTACTTCTTCTTTTCCCCGGCACAACCAGTTCTCTAGCTTGGACGCGCCCGGCGTCTCGAATTGGATCCGCGAGAGTGAAAAAGGCAGAGCCAAAGCAGGCAGATGAAAGGGCTCGGGCAAGCGGAATCAGCGCTGGTCGGACGGGCGGTGCATGCGGCGCGCAGAACGATATTCACGAGGAGCTGACCTTCGCCCAGGCACCTTCCAAGAGCAAGGGCGGCCGCCAGAACGGTCTCCGACGGAGAGCGAGAGTTGTTGCACGTATATTACGCGGGCACAGAGTCTATGCAGCGTCGAGTCTTGCTGGCATCGAGAGCGCATCCGGGACATCCGTCTTCTTTCTGCCTGCCATCATGCCTGCGCCACGTCATTGGCTGTCCGACGCAAGCACCACCGCCACCACCACCGCGCTGGTCCGGGCGGTGGCAGCTTTAGCATTTTTCTTATCAGCTTTGTTCGGCATCTGTGTGTGCCGCTGTTGTCGAGCGGATCGAAAATCTTTGAAGCGCGAGGAATGTGGAGCGATCTTTGTTGGAAACCGTGGAAGGGAATGGTGGATGGTGGTTCGTCCCTGAGTGAGGGAGAGTCGAAAGTTCGTCGATGAAGACGGAGCGACCGGGGTGCGCGGGTGGGCTTCGGTGAATTGCTTTGTTTTGTATCGTTGTCCCTGGTATAAATAAGGCTCGCGCTTTTCGTTCAACAGGTGGACCGTAGATCGGGACAAACTGCGCGCTCAAAAAGAAAGGAAAAGGACTATGTTGTCGCTGACAACTTAAAAAAAACACAAAAAAAACGCAGTGCATGACTAGCGTGTTATTTTTTGCCTCGCAGCCAATAAGAATGCGGCATCGGACGATAAGAACACCGCAGGACGAATCACGAGGCTAGAAAACTTAGAATAATAGACGACGCACTGCATGCAGTTCTTAAGCTCTCGGTGACTATACTATGCTCACTGGCGATGACGAGACGAAATTAGCCTAGGTCATGTTGATATCACTGGGTAGTACTAAAGTCCCTTAAAACTTACTTTACAAGTAATGACAACCAGTACAAATGACAGGGCAGATTCTACTGGAACAAAATGGCAGCATTTAGTTCAAACCTCTGCTGTGCGCCCTCCATTCGCTCCTAAAAGCTGCACCGTCTCGCAGTCGGCGCTTGAAAGAATGTCGCTACTTGTAGGAAGCTCTTATCTAGGGACTTCAGGTAGTACTAGTAGTATAATGCGTTTACGTTTATTAAAGAATAACCAAGATAGCTTGACTCTATAGAGTCTAGAGTCATCTTATATGGCGGTGATATGAAATGGGAGGTCGGCTGGGGTAAGGTCCCTCGAGACTTCTTTTTACAAGTAAAGACAACCAATACAAATGACAAAGCACATTCCGCTGGAACAAAATGGTGTCATTCAGTACAGTCCTCTGCTATGCGCAGCCTTTAGCTTACTAACATTCGCACCGTCACGCAGTTGGCCTATCAAAGAATGTCGTATACTTGTAGGAAGCTCATCTATACCTTTAGGCTGGGCTGTGGGATGAGATTAGATGTGTTGTGTCAGGTTCGCTAAGCTGACGTAGTCAGGAAGTGAGTCCCGTGGTCAGCTTCCTTTGTTGGTTCGTGTCTGGGGATCACCCAGTCGTCATACTGCAAGGCTCGTAATCTTGCGAATGTCTGTGATATATCGTAATGCCACCACGTAGGAAGAATCGAGAACCCAACCCCAGCGCCCTGGGGCTCTTCATTGTGCTTTTATCGAGGAGTGAGTGCCTGTCAGGAACATAAAGAAAATCGAGGAAGCGAGTACCCCTACGTTGACCTCTTGATTGGTGTCCTCTTGGTTTTTGACCGAACATAGCTTACTTGCATTTCACGTCCATTTTAATCAGCTAAACGACTCTGACGAAGCCTTCAATTTTTTTTTTTTTGTGGTTGGGACGGTTATTGGTAGAAAGGGATGGGCGGAGAGGGGGGAGGGGGGGGGAGGGGGCGGTGTTGAAGAAAACGTTTTTGTTGTCTCCTGTTCCGCTTCTCTCTGGAGGATGCGAACATAGCCCGTTGGAAGTTTATTCGCCATGAAAGAACGTTTTGTTATGACCGTATCTGGCAGGTCTCTATTACGGCGCATTCACCAGAGCTTCGTCGGGTTCAAGAAACCAGTTTGTCCCGACATTTTTTTAAATACACTGTGCAGATTGGGTGCGAGGACCGCAACACCCGCAAAATCACAGGGTCGGTAGTCTGCCTCATAGGAATGTTTCGCTGGATACGCCACGGAGTATCCCATTTCATAACCACGTTTTTTCCAAAAGTGAACCTCGTAGTTTGATGTCTGTCGGTGTCCACACTGACTACACAGGGTGCTCCAGGCAGGCACGTACAGGGGGGGGCGTCGCCCCCCCTCTTTTCGAAATCTTCCCTTTTGCTGGGGCCTCCTCTCGCCTCCCCCTCATACAGCATTTTGCCATTGGCGCCCCCCCCCTCCTCCCCGAATCAAAATCCTGGTACGTGCCTGGCTCCAGGAAACGTAGGCCAAAATTTGCCTGCGAAGACTTATAATCGCGCAGTAAAATCACGGTAATTAACCCCTTTCCTGTCTGTTTGGTCTTTGAAAGTATTAAGTGTTAATTCAACGTTGAATTAATTTAATTTTAATGATTAAATGTCATGGCGTGATTTGAACTAGAAAATCACATAGTCAGAGGTTACAAAGTGGTCAGTTTTTAGATAATTCGACCTTATCTGTTTTGTACTTCACCGCAAAAAGGGAAAACACCAACTTGGATACTGTTGGCGAAAAAATACAACCGCTGGAAGGCAGAATGTGGCTCAGACGGTTAGGCTCTCCATCTGCTTTTGGCACTCAGATGCAGCCAATAGGGAATTGAAACCTCGGCAGCGCGTTGGAATTGTTTGACTATTTATTTTCTTAGGGGAAAAAAAAAGGGGGGGGGGAGTTGTGAAACTTTGAAGGCGCTTAAAATATTTCTGGAGGTATCTTATTTGTCATGGTTTTCGATGATACCCAACGGTAAAAGAAACCTTTATATTTACTTATCTAAAGAGCCACCTCGGTGGCTCCGAGGCATAGCGCTGGCCTACGGATCCCCAGTTTGCGGGTTCCAATCCTGGCTGAGTTGCCCGCAACCTGACGGAGTTTTATTTAGGAAAGTCTGCGGTTAACTGAATGTTGTGATTGCATAAAAGAAGAAGAAATTCCCAGCTGGTCGAAATTAAACCTCAGCTGGGGCGTGCCGATACCCTTCGTTGGTTTTAAACGTAAACCACCAAGGCTAAAGAAAAGGAAAGACTAATCTAGATTTGCGTAATTCTCCATCGCCATACGCGTTTCATAAATTGGTCACTTGGCAATGACCAATACCGCATCGATCGTTTTTCCCCCACGGGTTTTCGTAGAACATGCTTAACCTGCATCCGTTCACGAGAGACCCCCGTGCGCATCAGCTAAGTGTGCTACTCCTCGAGGTACTTCCCGAATCGGAACAAAAGAAGTATCAGCAACATCTTCCCCTCCCAAGCGGCCCCAGCGGAAGGAACGCGTCCATCCTGCGGTGGTTTCCAAAGACGGCGGCATTGCTGCCTTCGTGGTTCTTCTTCACGCTCCTCGAGAGCGTGTCAGCAGGTCCCCGGGGTGCGGCCTCCTGGCACGCAGGGACCGAGGAATGCCCGACGCCGCCGCTGGTCTAGCAGCGCAGAAGACTGGACGCTCCCCGCCTGCCCCCGGCGAGGGGAACAGCGGCCGGCGGACACGCTCTCGTCTGCTATGCTGTTCTTCGCTTACGATGTCCGTTTTTTTCCCTTGCGGATCTTGGTCGTGGTACTGGTTCCGGGCCGGGGCAATTACCCCACCTGTCGGATGAATCCGAGTCTTGCCTCCCGCAGACTCGAACATGAAACGCTGTCGCTCTCCCGGGGCGCAGTCGGCCCTTCTCTGGGCTCACTTCGCTGAGAAGAGTATGCCCTTGCTGTTGGCCGCCCCTTCTCCTTCTTCGTGGTGTGGCTTCTTCGTTTTGTTTTGCTATCGAAGATTTTAAATTAAGTTCTTCGCGTTCTTGAACCTCGCTATAGGTTGTGAGTCCTCTTCACCGAGTGTACCATCGCACCGAGGCATTCCTCGGAGACGGGTACTTGACTCGGTCGAGAGATTCCTTGTTCCGACTTATGTCGAGGTCATCGGTGTTTAGGGCCGTCGTGTATCACTAATGCAAAGATGTGGAAGAAAATGACAACGTCTTCACCACTAACACGCGACGTTCCTTTGATCTTGGCGTGTACGTTAGCGTCCGAATTGCCCGGAGGTTGGTGGTGAAAATGTAATTGGACGCGCGCCCTCAAGCAGACAAGATATCCCACACCATGGAGCCTGTCTCGCTTGGTCATGGATCAGTTCAGCCTTGCCTGAAGGGGTCACCACCTCCTGGAATTTTATGTGCCTTTGAAAAAGATTTAAGTCGTCCGAGCATTTGTTGAAGTCAATGACAATTTAAGAAACGCAGGGAAAGTCTCGAGCATCTCATTAGACAATAAGAAGAACGAAGCAAGAAAGGTGAACATCATTAGTCACCCTGTGCGTCTTCAGCTGTCGGTCAGCAGCCTCTAATATTAGCTCGACTTGTATTTATACGAACTTTTGAAATAACACGAATCTGCGCACGCGACGTGTGTGATGCCGGTCAGTGGTGGCAGACGGGATGTGATGCCGGCGAAAGAAGGAGCTTTATACGCGATGGCCGTGCGCGCCACTCAGTCTCGTCCTGTCCCCTCGCAATGCAAGGGTTTGTTCCAGACGACGCAGCGGATCGTGCATATACGCAGTTCCTGATGGGATCGCCTTTCATAAACAAAACCTTCACGACGGCGACGCGCACTCGACGAAGATACACGGCGGCGATAAAAAGGTATAGGCTTCACCAGCCTTATCTTAGTGTACCGCGTTCCAGAAACACTTTCCGCTTCCCATGGGACAGAATGGCGTCTCGTCGGCGCGAGCTGCATCGCTCTTCCAGGTCGAAACTTCCTTTGTCTTCTTGCCCCCCCCCCCCCCCGCACAAACACATATACAAACACACTCTTCAGTAGGGAAAGGAAAGAGAGTCTCTCTGCTGACCCCTCCCACCGATCCGCAGGAGGCATCAACAACGACAGCCAGCAGAAGCTATAACCGCCGCCTCTATAAGTTCAGCGGGTCAAGGCATGCCGTGGATAGCAGGGACTCGGGATTGGCACTCTCTATTGATGGATGCGACCGCCTCACATTTTCGCACCCGAAGTTCCCGTCGCCGCATACGGCGGCCACCTCTTCGCTCTCGAAGACGTAGCACAATAGGGGGCGCTCTCGATTCTCCCTCTCGATAGGCTCTGGTGTGGTCTTGGGTTTCGGCCATGAGTCTCTTTTTGTACGCTGTTGTCTCCGAAGTACCTGGGGTGAGGTCCTTAGCCTTGTCCAACGACAACGGTCGTTCATCGTAGACTTCGTCCGGCCGGTCTAACAGAAAGTAGACGCATATTAGAGGGGAGGGCCCAGATGGTGTATAGGTGTTGTTATGAGGGAGTGTGATAGTGCATTTCCGTGAAACCCATAATGACCCGTCCTTTGGCGGCGTCGTGCGATAGCCGACGCCTTTGTGTTCCTCGGCGACGGGGACCAAAGCGAGGAAGTGTGTGTACGCGAAGGCGCCAGACAATAGGGTCGTGATTTTGGGGTCGACGTTTTGCCGATCTACGAGCGGATCGGCAGTGGCGGCGCCGGCACGGTGAACGAGGAAGAAATGGCGAGAGGTGGCAACCCGTTTAAGGGGAATTAAAAACCGTTTGTTAAGCTAGGTTACGCCGTGGGAAGACGCGAGTTTGCCGTGCATGCTTACAATGCAAGCTGTATCCGAACCTGATAGGGTGCGTTAGATGGATTTCCTTACGGCGTCCCTAACATCGTGATTGCTCCTCGGATAATTTTGTACTATGCGTAAGCTGAGTCGAATAATTTAATTCGACAATAAGAAACAGACACACGTGACACCTCTGGCAGACGTCGTATTTGCGCTCCCTCCCTCAGACTCGAACCTTGTTGAAGATGGATGGATGGATGGATGGGTGGATGGTATCAGCTATCCCCTTTGTAACAGGTGGCAGCTTGCGCCACCTAGCTGAGAAACATTTACACCCTTCCCTTTAAATTTTGCCCTAATTGGATTGAATCGGATCTTGTTGCCTATTCCTTTTTTATCAGGTGAACAGAGTCTCGTTATCAGTGGCGATGGCGTTGGCATTGCGAATGATCGAACGACGGCACCGCGGCCATTGTCGATGTCTACGTGTTCGTCCTACGCCATATAGAATACGCGAAGTCTTTTCACACTTTCCTTTTTCTTTGAGAAACGTCATCACAGTACGACGGTGCCAACTCAGTGATTGGACCCGAGCCGGACGTCGACGCATTCATTGGACACGAGATCCAGCCGAACGTTGACGCAGCGCTCGTGTCCAATCAGCGCCCGCGCCCAGTCGACAGCGTCGAGCGCAAAGCTAGCGGGAGAAGCTCGGCCTCCAGGACGCGCTCGTTGCCTTCCGTCGTGCTTTGTCTGCGGGTGCTGAGGAGACTCCCAAGTATAATAAAGGCAGAAACAGCTTGCGTTGGAGGCAGAGCTTCTACTACAGCAGATGTGTAGCATATTCATCGGTGACACCGAAATATGAAATAGCCTCCTAAACAATTATGAGACGATTGAGGTTGCCCACACTTCTCGCCTCTTCGGGTGTAATATTGTTGAGAGGTATACCAAGGATTAGGGATACATTTCCCGTCTCAGCTTTGTTCCGGGAACCATGCTGTCACGCTTCAGTCAGCAACGCCGCAGCAGCCTGGTGCGAGATGTGGAGGGCTGTAACCTCAGTTATATAGATCAGACATCATCTTCTGCCTGTGAACCTGAACGGAATTTAGAAAGATCACAAAGAGGACAAGTGGATCTTCTTATCGCGCCGTCAGTTATTGAAACCGATGTGTTGATGCCGATACTAAAACATCAGACCTTTACCGTGAACCCCATTGTGTGCGCTCAGCGTAAGCAGAGTACGTACGCACTTGACGGTGCTCGCTCGTTCAATCGATCAATCGACGTCCTTTCATTGCCGCTCGTGAGTACGCTCAGAAAGCGTGATCACTTGAAATAAAGCACACGATTAACAAGACTGACGGGCTTCCACCGTCTTGTTATCTTTAAGCTCCAGAAGCTTTATACGGAATATAAACGCCACCGGATGACACGTGCACGTTGTCTTCGTCCCCGCACCGAGCCTTTCGCCGATAATGAAAAGGAACAAACTGCGCGGGCGTGTGCGCTCGCCTTGGTTCAATCGATCTCCCTGTAGCCGACGTATACGCCGCCGTCCCTCGTGCACGAAATCGAGAACGCCTCACGCGCAAAGAATGGTACACGCCCGTGATGGGCGATCCGCGCTAAAGCAAGCATCACGCGAGGGCCTCCCTCGACGACGGATCGGGTGCCCACACGACGGGAGCCCCAGCCGACTGTGTACTCTGTTCACCCCTTAGACTAACTATATACGCTAGAAGGTATACACGCTTGGCAGACCAACCGTTTGATCACGTGACCGCGCTCTCTACCTGTGGCTACGGGCGGGAGCCTGATCATGTGGTCAAGGATTGACGTACGTCTGGTCCCACAAGCACGTAACCTCCACCGCACTGTCAGCTTATAGGGGTGCACGGAGAATAGTGGCCCCCGATTACAACGAGGAAGGCGGGGAAGCAGATCTCCCAGAATGCGCGTGTATACATACAGACGCACAAGCCAGATTCGGGATCAGCAGCAGCCTGTCATAATGACAGGGCACAGCTCCTATACTGCCGCCACCACTTCCATCCAACGGGCACCACCGCGCGTGCAGCGTGAAAATGGCAACTCTTCGCGAGACGAAGCCGTGGGTGAACAGCGCGCCGAATGGACAGCGGACGAGCCACGGGGGATGCATTGCCAGAGCACCGCGTGGCGAGATCGCGGGCAGACCGAGAATCAGTCCGCCGTCGTGTCGTATATTTAGACATGCCGATAATTGTGTTAGGGGATGGAGCCGACCGGCCAGCGCGTATAGACGGATGACGTCGAGTTTGCCGATGGAACACGCCTCCGCACGTCCGTGTTTGTATTCGGGGTTAACTGTATTCGCGCGCACTTTCCTATACGTGCGCCCGCGCGTGGGCCGCATATGGTTAACCCGGTGAAAGTAATGGCGAACTATAGGGGGCATATATCCACTTTCGCGATCCGCTGTTCGATCGCCGGTTCGTATTTCGTGGGGTCGCGGGGTGGGCCAGCGAATACCCAGCGGTCAGCGTGTGGGGCAGTTGGAGGTCATTGGGGGTTTCTCGAGGCGGTAATGGCGCCGCGGCCATCAACCTCCCACAAAGCGAGCTTGAGGATCGAATCTCGTCTTCTATCGTGAGAGCAGCTTAATTCGCCTTCTAAAAGCACAGCGCTCGCGCGCGCGCGAGACGAATTCATAAACGAGTTTGTGCGCTCGCATTACGCTTCCGAGACGTGATGATTGTCGGTAATCGGCACCTAATGAAAATCGCCTTGTTGATGTTGTTGCTTTCGCGCAATTCATCGGTCTTGACGGGGAAAGACAGGTAGTTCGAGAGCTGTATACGTATGTGGCGCGTTGCGGCTATATATATACGAGTCGTGGCAGGAAGCGAGTACCACGAATGGCTAAGGCAGATCAGGTCACGCCCCATATATCTGGTCCGCAAACCTATCGCTTCAAGTTTTAGAGGACAACGAGCTATAGGGACGGCGATTAATCTGGGTTTAGGGGCTGCGCCAATCTGGCTTTGTTGTTGTTAGGCGATAGCGCGACCTGCATCATGGTGGCAGTATTCGGACTCACGACGGCCGGGCCGCGAGCAATGATAGCATCGGACGCGATCGCTCGCCCAGGGCGCTTTAATCCACGCATGCGCTGTTCTTCGATACCGGTCCAACGAGTGTTGCCTGCTATAAATTCGATTTAGGTGCTGCTGCTTCTTCTCGGCGGTAATAAAGCAGCGGAGCTGTTCCCCCTGCGCTGAAGTTTACGTAAGCCTGTTTTAGAAAAACAAACAGAAAACAAGTAGAGGCCATTAAAGGGCGGTTTATAGCCTAGGATGCCGGCCTACGCAAGGAGCGCGACCAGACATATATTTTCACTGGCACAAAGGAGACGAGGCGCGATAAGACACAAATTGCACTAGGTTACGCAGTCAGCTTCGAACATGAAGAAAACAACAACAACCAAACGTAAGGGGCATCCCGCACACGAAGACCTCGACCTTCCTCTTCTTACTACAAAAAAGAAAGAAAAAAAACAATAACAACATTGCCGCACGGCATCGTAGAGGAGACTCGCCAGTTGGTAAATATTCGGGTTCCTGCCCAGAAACCATTAATAAAAAATAAAAACAAAGAAGAAGAAAAGGGGAAAAATAAATTCCCGCAAATAATGAAGACTTTGAGCGACTGGCGGCTTGCTCGTCTCGCAGAATTCCCTGCCTCTCCTAGAAACCCGCAGATCATCTACAGGTAGTTGGCTTTTTCTTGGAATGAAACAAAGCCGAGACCTCGATGGGAAAAAATAAAAATAAAAAAGTGGAGAGAGAAAAAGGGGGCGGGATTGGTCGGAGTATGCAGTAAGAGGACCCTTCTTCAAGTTCGCCTCTGCCCCCTTACGGAACAAAACAATGGAGTTCCCTCCCTCCCTGGGCACCCATTTGTTTTCGGGAGAGTTTCGGAGCCCAATTTTCTTTCAGCAGCGCCGTCCGCGCACCCAAGATTGCGGCTGCGTGCTGCGAGATGACTTCTTCCGTGGCTCTGATGCTCTGGTGCCACGGCGTCGTCACGTAAAAAAGAAAAGAATTGTAGAATTGGCGGCTAGTCTACTCTTCCATTACGAGTGCTGCATTCGCGAAGCCATGAATGAAGGGGCGGACGCACTAAACACATTTCTTCGATGATTTCTTTTTTTGTATTTTACTGCGGAGATTTGCGTTCTTGGCTTCTTATCTCCGACAAGAACCAATTCTATACTCCGTTTCACCTTACGATGGACCGCAACAGATGCTACGATCCATCCCAGCCAGTCACGCGGCTTTGGATTGGTTCCGAGGTGAGACGGAGTGTATCGTATAACGTTTTCGAACGCATTAGAAGCAGCAGTCAGACAATAGCGAGTTTTGGCATAGCGCACGCAAAAGCTTTCGTACTCAAAGAAATAGCGTCGTCGTAGCTACTGGGCATGCGCGGAGCCCGAACTGCGTCTTGGACTGGCGCACGGCGACGGCGCGCACGCGCGGGTTGAAGCGCGCAACGCTAACGCACAGCGCTTGCTCTACGCAATACTGAAACTCCCTATTAAAATAAAAGCCACGTCAGCCGAGTCGTTTCCTCAAATTAACTCGAGCTACGTTACAAATACACCGAAATGTTTGTAGCACTCAATTAGGACTGCTAATTGTGTGAAAAGATCAAGCTAAAATCCGATCCCGTTTTTTTTTTTCGTCTTAAAACATGCTGTTACGGCTGTGTTTTCGGGGGGAATCTGTTTATCTTTTAAAGTATAGTAAAAAGGTTCTTCCTTTATCGGTTCTTTGTTCCCTGCTGTGGCGACTGTTCTTTCGGCCTTACCACAGGTCATCGAGCGCGAGCCTCGCGTTGCGACTTCTTATATAGCCACTGACAGATGAAAAAGCGCGGGGCATCTCTTTCAGATGCCAAGCCTCCAGCACGCTCTAGTTGCCTTCCGTCGTGCTTTGGAGGCGTGTGCGCGCTCGAAGCTTGGCGAGCCGTCGAGGTACTGTCCAAGGTCCAAGACTTCCCTGCCGTTGTCGTCTTGTCGTCAGCGACCACATTCGACTTCTAGTTTGTTTTCTCTGAACACCTCCTCTGTTCCCTCGTCTCGGGGTTCTCACTTGAATGCCGCGGTCACACGGCTACTGATACAGCACACAAAAGACAGTCTACAGACAGAGTGATGGAAGTGCTGCGCCATTTGCGCCACATTGCGCATGAACGAAAGCCTGCATTACATATTGTGCCAAAGTGCCATTTCTGCCTAGAATTGGGCCACACCTGCGCCGAGATAGGGGAAGCAGAAGCACTATTCAGGAAATATCCGTTAGGAGTAGTCTTCTATAGCTTTTTGTCCCGTGAATTTAATTATCGCATTTACCTTGGACAAAAAAAAAAGAACAACGTAAACCGCATTTATTAAAAAAGAAAAAAGTCAAAACGATTTTTGCCGGACATGCGCTAGATAAAGCCCTCTATCCTGTAAAACGTGGCGCCATTCATTGTTGTGGAAATGCTCGAGACACATGCCTCGCGCCACTTCTGAAAATAACATGGCGTCTGATGTCTAGCTCAGTGCTGCGTTGCGTCGCCATAATCTTCCCAAGGGCTGCAGGTTGCACGTGCCTTGTGCCTCAACGCACCTTGCGCTACTTTTAAAACATGAAGGGGCTTTAGCGCTAGAGCATGCCCCGCGGAAGTTAGAAGTCGCGAGCTAGAAGTCGCGAGAAAGCATTGCACAGCAGTAGAAGGGCGACTACAGGGATAAGATATAACCAGGGTCTTGTACTCCTGATGAGATCACTTGATTATCGTCTCTGTCGCATGCCTCCGTGCCGCCCCTCACCGGCGCGCGCCCGTCGAGCTTCACCGCTTTGCACCGGAGCGCTAGGAGCAGCGGCTGACATGGGTGAGCACCTGGGTTAGCGCGATAGTGTCGGAAATTGTACTCAGTACAATTACTCGTCTGCCTTCTTTGGTCTTAATTGTAGGTTGATCTCGTATTTTAACAAACTGCGCCAAGAAAAAAAAAACACAAAAAAACGCAGGTTTATATTTGAATAAATGCTGTAGTCAAGGTTGTTCCCGTGTAGCTGTCGATCGAAAGAGCGGCGAACTTTGACTTAACTTTGTTTCCAACGCCGATAAAGAGCAGTGTCACTTTTAAAGCACAAATGTAGGATTTCGCGATATTTCTGGGTTGTTGTTTTTACAGTTTATAATATTAGAGTCTTGAGTTTGGTAGGTTCGTAAACTTATGGCAAGGTTGGGGGGGGGGGGGCATTTTTATTGATATATTTGTTAGAGGGTATGCTGTTTCTTGCTGACATTTTTCAGAAATTATGTTTACAGGCTAATTAAGCTACCGGGTGTAAAAGTGAGACGCGTGGGAGAGACTTTATCCCAACTGAAATGTTGCGCTATAAGTCGTTTCTCAATAATTTTGTAGTACCCATTGTACATTGAACCTATAGTCTGACGCAGAACCTTGTTTCTAGAAAAAAAAAGGGTATGTGTTCCTTTTGTGCCCTATTTAATCTCATTACACACAAAAAATAAAAATAAAAGCTATTATGTGATACGCTTCAGTATCAAAGAGGAACCCATCAAATATAAACTCATTTAACGATGCAAGCACTTTTTTTTTTCGAGCGATGCGTTTTGACATACGTTGGTACCTGGTCCAAACGCGTCAGTGGCTGCTCCAGCCCAATATTTCTCCCGCTAGAGAACCTGCTACAAAAGGTCGAAATGGTGCTGCCATCGCTGCTCGGAGAGTAGAGAGTTTTGGGGGGACCGTTTCTGCATATCCGATACACTACGACGCGTCCTCCGGTATACCAACTGCGCATGCGCGAGTCTTCTCCGGTAGCGCGTGCGCTGTGCGTACCGGAGAGCCCATCCATCGTCCCCGTATCGGATATGTGCAAAAACGGTTCCCTAAACCTCTCTACTGTCCGATGCGCATTTCTTCTTCGCATGACGGTCACACTGGTTTATACAAAAACTGTCCGCAAAAGACGTCTTCGAAGCATGTACGAAGCAGGCATGCTTCGAGTATGCTCGATGCTTGTACGCAGATAATTCTGCCGTCGTGTCTGCAGCGTGATTTTCGTATACGGTGTACGAGTAGAGTGTGACTGCGGCTTTAGGGTACCTGCAGCTCGTCCAAATGCACACCCTTACTTTTGGAAAAGTATCCGTTCTCTCGCATAGTCACACCCCATTTTTACACCTCAACCGTCCGTTTTCTCGTTGTTGTCCATCTGCACTATAATGCAGCCCAGTTCTAAAACTCTGAAAATAAAATGAAAAAAAAAAGACAGCTGCCATTTAAGGATTTTTCAGGAACACAAATTGTTTTTATTTTTCTTCCAACATTGTACCGTTTATAATACTTATGTTTGCTTTGTTTTTACCTCGTTTATACAATGACGATGAGATGCGCGGCGTTTGGACCTACCGAAGTTGTCTGAAACCGTTCCGGGCACACGACAAAGACCAACTCTTTCGTTATTATGAATGGCGTCGTTTACAAAACACGAATCCATAATAAGATGTTAAAGGCGCAGCGGCGCTATACGTATACCTCTCTAGGTGGTACACTAACTATGCTCATGCATCGTACAGAAGAGAGGGCTCTGACTGCAGACATGATAACAGCATTATCAGCCGACACGCCTTAAACATAGTCCAAGCATGTTAGCTTCATAGCATGCTTCGATCATATCTGGAGAGAGTGTTCGTATGGCCAGCACCAACATTCGAGGAAGAAACAGGCCGCATACTCTGCATACTCTGCATACTCGTTTGTATAATGTATAAACGTTATGAGCGCAGCTTCAGGAAGTACGCGCATGCCTTAGGGTGGTGAGATCGGGTCTTCCTGACACACAATACTTCTTTCTTTTTTTATTTTCTTGGCTCTGGAGCGGGTAATAGAGCGTTTTCCGGTTCGTCTGGTCAAATAGCGGCCAAGTACCTTCGAGCGACGCCTCGCCTCTATTATTGGTACACACTATTTATTTGTCTACTACCCGCGATAGCGGGTGGTCAACATCAAACACTTCAAAAAGCGGCACCACCCTTTTTAGAAGAATATTGAGGACAGGTAAGAGTATTTCAAGGCTTAGTTAAACACTACCTCAAGTATACGTATCGTCCCTACCCGCGAATGCAAAGTTTTTGTGTTTCTTTTTTTTTAAACAGGAAGCCTACATTGGAGATGGGATTCAATTCACCCACATCAATCATCATCGTCCGTTCACCTTGCTTCTACAGCTACAGATCATAGTCTACATTCGCAAATTTGTTAAGATCGCTATTTCCGTCTGCGCCAGGTCGCCATTTGTTTGCTTGACGAGAGCCATTCGTGCGGGATGATCGGTGGTTTCTTTCTTATATTGTCTCTCCACTTATTCCATCGCTTCCTCGACTCGTCGTCCGGACTCAACTAGTCGATCGGTCTCCAGGTCCAGGCGACTTCGGCTACGTCATCGCTCTGTGTTGTCTTCGAGTCGTTGACGACCTGCAGCCTCAATTGTCGACACGTCTATATTCGACCACATCTGCTTTGACAGTCCACTTGTTTGCTGTCGACTGTTGTGGGGACGCTGTTTCGGTTCGGCCTCCTCCCGTCGCGCATCATTAATCTTGTCCAGAGATGGCAGACCACTCTCCGCGTCGTCTTGGAATCTGTCCTCCCACGACAACCGACGTGGTCGCATTGCTCACGTCCTCGAGTCCAGGCTGGGTCAGAGCGGGCAGGGCAGGAGCCCAGTTGTGATGTCGGTCTGTAGGGTACGTCTCGCATTCTTCGTACAGAAGTTCCTGTCGGCCTGGCACGGTCCCTCCTCCTCTTGTGCGAGGGCTGTCGTCGCGGAAGCACCTGTCCATGTAGCGTGGTCGTGCGAGGCGCCTTCGTGACAATGCTGGAAACGGGGGCCAAGCGCTGCAACTTGCGAACCTTCGCTCTTCTTATTTATCTTACTGCTCTGTTTCGTAGCTGCGTTCAAACTGCTGATATTGTTATGACATGCACTGTTCACAACCATGTTTCTTTTTTGTTTTCTCTCTGTTACGGTTGTTTATAGACACGACTGGGTAGATCATGTGAGTGGGCAGACGACTAGACAACTATTGATGATAATGACGTTTCCCAAACGACGCCTGAAGACTGTTGTGGGCTGCTTTTCCCCCAGTTAGTTTCTTAAATCAAATCTTGCACTTAAAGGTGCTATGCTTTTTTTTGTCTTATGTATATCTTATTGTTTGTCTGATATCAAATCAACATCGGTGCATCTACAATTTTGACGTAGCACGAATCGGAAGTCGTGCTCTTAGGTGTTCTGGCTTTATGTGAAACCCAGACCAGTCTTTTGAGTCCTGTCCTAATTTATTTCACCTTCGAAAGATGGGGGTATAAATTACTTATCGGCTGGCACGTAAACAAAACAAATTTCGAACAACGACATACGACATGCATATTCGTGTGCGTATGTGTTTTATATGCATAGTGCGCAACAACCGCATGATCGTTGGGAGCGTAGACCAGCTGCAACGTTTAAATATCAAGCTGTGGTCTGCAGTGGCACGCTAGGACCTTGCTATGCTCAACAGCCACACGACGACCGCATATAACTATATGTAGTTCCGAGAACGAACGAGCCTTATCGCGTCTGTATTTTTGCAACCTAAAACTACAAGCGTGCCATGTCGTCGCTATTCCTTACCAGCTTGCTGTACAGAATTGCAAAGATTCGTCCACGGTAAGCGAGCAAAGCAAGCTGTTTCACACGGTTGATGCCGAATTCTAGGTTCCCGGAAGTCTGGCAGCGAACGAAGAGGGCGGAAAATTCGTTCCGGGGTCTGTTTCTCCCTCCAGCAGCCCTGGGATTGATAGACGGAAGAGCCGTTGCAGGCGCTGCCTTTTTCGTGGCGACGTCGGAGTTAATCTCTGCGGTAAAACCAGTTATAGCAAAGGTTAAAAAAATATAAGCAAGACATAGAGAGGAGGGTGAGCCAGAAAAAAGAGAAATAGAGAGCAAACTAAGGGATGTAGACAGCCATTAACGCAGGCGACGCGGCCATGGAGCAACAGGAAAACCGCTGGTGCCATGTCATTGAACAGTGTCGGCGTTCGATCTGCGCGCCTTGAGATATTGATTTATGAAGGCTAGTGTTAGTTGTATCACTTTAATAAGGGTTTCGCCAACAGGGGTGGAATAATTGATTCAATGCGGCAGATCTGGAACTCCCATAGATGAAAACATACCATAAATCACTTCCGGACTTGTATGCATGAGTGGGATCCGTACAAAATAGTTCCAGACGAAAATGTCCCGGACGAAATGGGTCTGTACAAAATGGCCCCGGAAAAAATGGTCACAAACAGAAACCCGGACAAAATGGTCCCAGATTAATTTCTCGGCATAGTTTGATTGCTCTTTATTGGTTAGTTAATTGTGTGTACTTGATACAAATTAGAGATAGAGAAAAAAAATGTGTTCGTGAATATACGCAAGTTATGAAACGTTAACCATTTTAAAGTTTGTATAATCAATTTAAAACACACTGCATGCCAGTAGCTGAGCCAAAAAGAAGGGAAAGCATACTATACAAATGGTATACAATTTTATATATATAGTATAATAATGTATCTATAATATTTAACTTATTTAGCAAGAGAAAAAGAGTTCCTCCATAACACACCATCACATATATGTAGTATGCGCATGACAATGGCTTTGAATCATCATGTACATGCGTTTTCTTGCAACTCCAATGCGCTAATTCGAAAAAGAAAAAGAACTTTCGGAAGGTGTGATTTTCATTCCACACATAAACCACGTTTCACTAAAGTCAGAGTCCAGCCGACACTATGAGCTGATAGGACCAATCAAGCAGTGTTGAAAACAAAACGTACTAATTGCGTTCGTCGACTTTTTGTGTGTGTATTTTATCACTGGCTAGTCCAATGAAATGCACAAAGTGCGTCACGATCCTGCGCTTTTAGTCTACGCGTGTGTACTGACGTAGTGGCTGGCAGGCTCCAGCTTTGTACAGTGCTCTGACTTATGCGGATAAGTGCCATAAAGTTGAGCGAGCTATGATAGAAATTTAATTAACTTTTGGGCTCCTTTCGTTTACTAATATATATCACAAAATGCTCGAATACATTAAAATATGCATTAATGTACTGCTTCGGAGTAGCAGTTCACTAAAACTATCGAAGAGCGCCCAACGTGTCAACAAATCACTTGGGACCATTTTGTCCTGGTATACATTTGGGACCATTTTGTCCGGGACCATTTTGTCCTATACCCATGACAGTACCTCCCGTAGCTTTCCGTAAGTGCTCATACTTTTCTTCCCACCGCTGCTCGAAAACAAACTTGTTTAAAATCCTCAGATTCAGCAGTCGTTGCTCTGCCGGGGGTGATGGTGATATTGTTTTGTAAACGTAGAAAACGATGAAAGCGAGGGATGCAGAAGCATATGCGCGTTTTCCTAAAGAGGGGGCGGCTGTATTCTTCTGCGGTGTAGACTTAAGGCCCGTTCACACGCTTGCGACCGAGTAAGACCGAGAGAGACCAGACCGGTTTTAAGCCTCTTGCGATGTCTTAGGACCTGCTCCGCAGCAGCGCATCCGGTCCTAAGACGTTGCAAGAGGCTTAAAAACCGGTCTGGTCTCTCTCGGTCTTACTTGGTCGCATATGTGTGAACGGCGCTTTAGGGGTAAACGCTCTCCCAGTTGTAAGCGGCCTGTAAATTGTAGCCGGGAGAAAGTTGAGCTTCAATCTCCTGCTTATAAGTGGCCCAATAACGGGCATTTAACTCAGAGTGTGCTGCCAGCTCTTTCTTTTCGAGGTATTCATAATCAGCTTCTGCGTCCTTCGTCCTGCTTTCTGTCATTGGAACTCCCTTGCTTGCCGCTGGTGTCGGCTTTGAATATCTCTGGCCCGAGGAATATGTAGGTCGCCGTGCTGCGGATTCACGGCGCGCCAATTACGTAAACAGCCATGCACGGGAATCGAGCACCTTGAGAGGGCACGCCTGGCAAAATGGGGATCACCGAGGTACCTCTATTACAGCGCAAAGTCGAGGTATACGAAAGAAGGGCCCCACACGGCACCGCCGCCACCTAAAGGCCAAAGCGAGGAAACAGAACCGCAATTACAATTACTTTTCTCTTCTGATCGGAGCTCCGCCTTGCTCCATCATTGTCGAACCCGTGTGGCATCGGCGCGTGCTCTTCGATTAACCGAGACCCCGCCGAGATGGTGCTAACGAAGGTCGCTCTTCCGGATCCGTTCTGCGCGAAGGGGCGAGCGCGAGGCACCCAAATGAGGCCCCAGGGACGTGCCTCGAATGGGCCTCGAGGCCGGCCCTGCACACACGCTGTGTGTGTATACTTGAGTGTGCTAGACTCTGTTGTGGGAAGGCTAGCGGAAGTAACTCGAACGTGTGTGTGTGTACGTGCTTCGGTGCATGGCCACCCGGTGGCGCGGGATGTGAATGTGATCGATCGGGGATGCGGCCGGTTTCGAAAGCGGCTGTTCCTCGTTCTTCTGCGCGCCGTAAAGATTTCGGGAGTGTAAAACCCGAACGGCATGGGTCCATGTTCGTTTGTCGGAAGCCTGGCTGCCTGTATGCAGGTTTCCGTCTTTGCGGAGGAATGCGAAAAAAACACTCGCCGGTTACTTTTCTGGCAATTCGGATTTATCCAGAAAAACTCAGAATTTCGAGGTCACAACGACAAAATAAGACGCCAAAAATGGATATTTAAAAAAAAAAAAAACTTTATAATATAGCACAGGGTCAGTGGTCCTGAGGAGATGCTACTTCAGTTTCATTCGAAAGCTTAAACTGCTGACAGAAAGGGTTTGCTTTTTAGCTCATCAAGGCTCCTTCAGAACACATGTAAGATAAACTACGTATTTCAGAGAATTGGGAATGTGACAAAAATAAACTCCGATAAATTTCACGAGAAATAAACTCCAAGACACGGAGTCCATTTGGAATCCTTGTCCTTTGTTACCCACGTTCATTCGTTTGATCATCTGGATTCGTTAACTATAGTAAAAAAATATAATTTCGGTTTTCCGCGGGGAGCTTCGCTCTCAGTTTTACAAGTAGGTCACTGTGGTTAACCAACCAGTAGAAAATTTTTGTTGTCTGTACAAGATGGCGACATAGACCGGACTTGATGGGCGAAGCCAGAGCGTCAGATATTGCGCCAACAGCGGCGCCATAATGACGTCACACACGGAAGTCAGCGGATGAGATCTGACGTCTGATATTATGCTCAAATAATTGTAATAGTCTTCGCCTATTACATAGCGGTCGTCTTTTAGGTTTCTAAGCCGTGCGGTAACAATGCTGTTCGTACTACCGTATACCGTGCTACAAAGGAGGGTTTGAGGAAATCCTTTGCAACTTCGATCGGTCAATCCTTGTCCTAATACGAACTTTAGATGACGAGCCGCGAATACGTTCTTCCTTCGACCAGGGAATTGCTGCTCCGCTCGCTGGAAAAAGAAGGCTGGGAACATAGGCGAAATGAGTCGCATTTGCGTACTTGAGGAGCGGCATGGGAAGTTACCGTTGAGGAAGATCGTGGCATAGAAAACAAACGACCTTAAAGCCGGTTGATTGAGGGAGAAAAAGCTACAACGTCCTAGGACTATATACCCGCGAAAATAAACGGCCCAAAACGAATGTACTGACAGTCGAGAGATTACGCACGCGCGCCCCGCCCCTCCTTGCTATTGATTTCGCGAGGATCTGGGTTCGAATCCTCTTGGGATTATGATCCTTTATGGCTGCACTTTATTTTTTAATTATAATTCTTATACACAGTCAGGTTCCGCAACCGCATTCCACGACGAATGCGCGCCGCGGCGGAACGAGCACCATGGTTACGATGGAAGACCCGGATGTGTTTGAAACGGAAACTGTATCGCAATCCCATGATGTGGTGGCATACAACTAATACACGAGCGCCAATAAATAACTCAACTTTCTCGTCACTCACAATTTATTATTTGAAGATTTAATAGAGTTGAATATCTGCTCAACCATTTTACACATACCGTAACCTTTTGCTGCTCACGGTACCGTAATCGTTTCAGACAATAAAAAAAAAGAAGAGATAAACATGGTTAATTATTATAGACTGTAGACTCAATATTTGGTCGTAATACTTTGTAATTAACGTCCTTGTGGTTTAATGAATAAAAGAAAATTAAGGTTCGACATTTTTTTTCTTTCATGACCCCTTTAAGAAGCAGTCGGCCGCCCTTGTTACACGGGGAACAAACGTAATCTTGCGTGTATATATTAACTTTCGGTTTTTCTTCTTTTTTTTTCTTTTTTATTGTAAGACTAATCGTTTCCGTACAACTAGTAATACATCTGGTCTTCTCAACCAGTCGGTGTAGGTAGAGGATGAAAACGCCGTAAACGAAGGTCGCTGTTGCATCAAATCTCGAACGCAAAAACACGGGATAGCGAAGACAGCTCTAGGCTCAGCGCGAAGAAAGCCTAGCACGAGGGAGGTCTCGTGCTTCGTGCATTAGGCCCCTTCGGTGGCTGCCGCGGGTCGAGAACAATGGGACGCTAATCAATTGAGACGGGCCTTTCCCGATAGAAAATCTGCAGGCGGTAATGAACAAAGGCGCTTTGTTTTCAATTTGTCCGTCAGCTTCTTTTGCCGTCGACGGCCATGATAGATTTGCGTCCTTGACTTCCCGGCCACTGGGACGTTGTAAATAAGCATGTAATGTGTTTCCTTTTTCTTGTTTTTAATTTGGAAAGTAAATGTCAATTTTTCTTATATAGATATATAAAAAAACACGAAAAATTATATTTGTTTGTAGTGTCACATGCGACAGCGCTGCTTTTGAATTGTACACGAACAAAGCCTCAGGCGACAGCAAAAGCTCTGAAGCCTACTCTGGAATGCAAAAGGGCACTGTAATTAATTTACTGTGCATCAGTGAGAACGCCTTCCTTTCCCTTTTTAAGGGTCTCAATATTTTCCCTTCCACCGTGCTTGCTCTTATGACAATCCGTGTTCGTAATGAGGAACACATTGCTTGCATACCCTGTAACCTAATGTTCGCTGGAACATGAAAGTGTAGCTAAGCGTTTTTTAGCGAATTAAAAATGGGTATTAATACGCTAAAGAATGTGTAGGTACACTCGTAATTTCTTCTTACTTTCACATACATCCTTTCTGTCTTTCTTGTTCAATTTCATCCGGAATCCCGAGCATTCTTAAGTATAAAATAAATGTTTTACTTGCAATTTGTTTGAATTTTTTTTCTTTTTAATTTTGATATTTCGCGATAGTAATAGGAAGATATGCCTGGACAGTTTCGCCTTGTGCACGCCTCTTTTTATTCCGATTTTTTTCTGCGTAGAAGACGACTGATAAACGTAACAGTTGCCACACATATAATCCTGTATCGACTCCTCGTAGATATGCTGACTGCGGATTGTTCTCAATCATTTGATCTTGTACTGTTGGTCAATCTAGACTCGTGCAAGTTCCCCACGAGGAACAGCGAAAGAATAAGACACAGGCGGTAGGGACGAGGGACAACGTATACACTTCTTTTCAACTACCAACAGTATACAACACGCTCGTCAGTCTACATTACAAGTTCATCGTCGACCTTTTGTTTATAGATTTGTACTGCACTGGCCAGATTTCTCGTCCCCCGCTGAGACACCAGACGCCCATTGAGGCTTCCGCGGGAGTTCCACAACTGAGGTAATCTAGTAACGTTGCTCCTGCGGAAGAAGCAAACGACTTGCTCTCCGCATACGTGTATATATAAATATATATATAATACGAATCTCGTCCATTCGAGGTGACCGCCATCTCTGTGCGCCTCGGTGTTCGATTGGCCGAAGAATTTGGGCCATATCTCACCCAGCGTGCCATTATAGATTAGTATATTTGTCATTTTACTATAAAAAAAAAGAAGGCGAAAGAAAACGGGGAGTGAGGATTTGGGGGGCGGGCTTGCTTAAGACACGGTTCCACGTAGGATAGAGCTATCATTAAGCACGGTGCTCGCGACTAAATAAGACGGTGATTCCTGCGGGAGGGGGCGGGGCTTGGGTGTAGGGAAGCCTATACGTTGTTGGCAGCCCGAAAAAGAATGCTGGACTCCATTCGAAAGTGGTTGTAAGCGTCGGCGAGGTGCTCGATGCAGCACGCGGAACGCTGGAAGTATAAAGTTGAACGTCCGCCCTGCACGATGCGTCTTGCGAGCGTCACACGTCGCGGAGTACGTGAGTGAAAGGCTATAGACGCCACTCGCCCGATGCCGCGGCCGCCGGCTACGCAGGCGTGGACGTCTGCGGGGTCTTGGCAGCGTGGGAAGCGCCGAGTGCGTGGTTCGTTCAACTCTCGGTTTCGTCGAGAAAAATACGACTATCCGAAACTTTCTTCCTTCATTACCGTCGGCAGTATGCAGGGCTGAAGCGAGGTATGGCTGCTTGGAATGGAGTTAAATGAGGTAGTATTAGAAAAGGGAACGCGTTACACATATTTTAAACGCGCTTCAAATTTTCAGATTACCGCCTTTTTTTTGTTTCTTGTCTCATCGGTAACAGCTGTACCTGTCGGGATACTTTGTGCTTGATGTACCACGCTTTAATCGGTGGTGGCATAAGCGAAGCAAATACTGGTACGTAGGTGAAAACAACAACAAAGGGTGACGTGGGGGGATGCCGTCAAAAATGTCACCGCGTAATTTCAAGAACAAAAGCGACCGTTTTCTTTTAATCTCTCCCTCGCAAAAGTTGGTGACTAAGTTGTGGGGATCACATTTTCGGCGTTGTCAACAATGCGGTCCCCAGGATTTCGTCATCAAATTTTGCGATCCCCGTGGTGACAATAGTTAAATGCGGCTCCTACAGTGGACGCGAGCACTGTGTGCGCATTCGATTGGGGCTCGTGACAATCAATGCCTCGCGATGTGCATTCGGGTAGTGGCTGGTGCCCAGTCACTGCGACAACCGTGCAATAGCCGAACCTTAACGATGAGTGGAATTCAGCGTGTGTCATGTGCTTTGACAACCAAACATTGGCGTCATATTATCGGCTTCAGATCACGTGGCCGCTTGTTCTGGCTACGAATTGAGGGGATGAACGCTGCTTGTTTTTCTCGTTGTTTTTCTTTCTTTTTTTCAACTCTTATTGTGCGTAGACAAAAAAAAAGAAACAAAAAAGCTAACGCTTGTTTTATAGTCTATGCATGTCAAGGAATAATTCTAAAAAGTATACTTACTGACAGAAAAAAAAATGGTTACATCGCCTTTTTAACTGCAGGCGTACTGTGGTTTGTGTAATTAGACCTAACTACTGGTCATTTGGCGCTTGCCTGACGTGACCGTGGCGGCACGGTCCTGCAACGCTCAGCTAAGGTAGTACAAACTGTTCGTTCCACCAACTGAATTGGAATAACTATGCTTAATGGCCTAATCGCGGAACAAAGGAAAATGGTAACGACAGGGGCCACGAAGGCGCGTCTCTATATTCCGCTTCATCTTACGATGTACTGGAGCAGGACGTTACGTGCCATCCCAGCCAACGCAGCTCATGTGACCGTATCACGTGAGTGCCCGCCCCCTCGCGTCCCTGCGCCCCCTCCCGAAGGTCATGTGACACTCACGTGGCACTGGACTGGCTGGGATGGCTCGTTGCGCTTCATGGTAAGTGTGAAACGGAGTGTGGCTATTTCTGAGAATCTTTTACGTCCTCGACTGCACACTTGGCAAGTCTACAGCTGCTAGGGTCGATAGGCAACCAGAAAGCGAAGAAAGCGCTTTTCGGTCATATACCACGGTGGAGGCTATTCCTGCGTGCCAAAAGAAGACAAAGAAACGATTACAATCGGGCTGCTGCAGCGGCATACAGCGGTCTCGTAGTCGCCGAGCCGGCCTGAGGATTTCCAACATGCAGACCCCAGAGTTGATTTCAGCCTGCTATGTCGTGTGCCCGCATGCATGCGCGTGCCAAATATGTGAAGGTGTAAGCACGCGTTAACGTTCCCGCTTTATGAGCATTTTTTTGCGCGAAGGCGCGATAATTACAGTTAGCATCATTGATGAGAAGTTAAGGGGCCCTTTGTGCGGCGATAAGTTATTTCTTATTCCGCCAATGGGATCGCAGACTACTGATATATCAGTCTCGCTGCAGACATCTATGACATTATTATCTGCGGACGCGCCTGAAGCCATGTTGGAAGCATGTTTGCTTTGTACAGTACATGCTTCGAGCATGTCTACAGACAGTTTTCGTACATGGAGGAAGGAAGCTTCGGGTGTCGACATGACGCCACCAAAACTGAAGCAACCAATGGTGAAGCCAACTCTGGTGGCGTCATGTAAGCTTCCTACATTCATGCCACAGACAGGTCTCTGCAGACTGTCTTTTGTATGATGTATTAGCAATGCTATCGCGGGTTTAAATGGCAACAAGGGGCCAATCGCAAAATGGTTAGGAAGGAGTGTGGGCACAGATGGTCTCACCCCGTATTTGTATATAGTCATACTATAACGTGACAACGACTGCATTATCTTTTCGCCAACAAAGCGAAACATAATTTTTGCGATCCGGCTGTTTCCGCAGCACATAATTCTGCAAGTATATACAGAATTCCACACTTGATGCCGCTAAAGATTTGATGATGAGGTGAATATGAACCAAGTGTCTTCGAACAGTGTTTTGGTTTTTTGGCGAGGTGATGATGTAAAAGAGCCGTAAAGCAACTTTACCATAAGGAAAGAGCCTGTCTTTTCTGTTTGTCTTAAATGTCCCTCTTTCCTTATCGTAAATTAATAACCAACACGCTCAACCATCTACAAGCGACTTTAGCGTTTTGTGTTGAGTGTTGAGCGTTAAGGCGGTATAGCGACAGGGCCCGGACAATATTTGTGAATGCATGCGGAAGCGAAGTAGTGAAGAGGGAGAGGAAGGGAATGCCCAAGATGGCGGGGACTGGAAACGGAGGCAATAGAGTAATATTCAGCTTTCGAACTGGACTTACGTGACAGTGTACTTGAGCTCTTCTCTGCCACTAAAAGCGACGTTGCGTAATCGTAGAAAGCGCGGTACGTTGTTCAAAACGTGTCCTTCTCTGGCTGCCATCGCCTTTCAACGTAATTTAAAAAAAAATTAGGAATAGGGGACAGGGATAAAGCGAGCGCTCATAAAACAAAAAGGCAGCGCGTTGAACTATTCCATTTCCACCAGTGCAAGGTGCTAATGAGGAAGCGTTTCAAATGCACGAGCATGCCAAAAAAAAAAAAAAAAGGAGGAAAAAGGGAAATGTGGAAATGGAGAATCAAATGTTCACCTGGGACGCGGAGTGGACAGGTGTAATAAGCATTTTCCGCCTCCGAGGACCGCGCGTACTGCGCCAAACGGAGCGCATCGCGGAAGTCACACGAAAGTAAAAAATAATATATATATCCCCTGCGTCAGAGCGTTGCGGACGTCACCTTGAACTCGGACGTCCCGTTTGTGCGCTCTGTTCCACCTTACGATGGACTGCAGCGAAGGCCAGGCGCCATCTCAGCCAATCTAATGAACCGTAAGTGTCACGTCCCCTTTGGAAGACGCGCGGGTCGGTCACGTGACACATTCGCAGCCCTGGATTGGCTGGGAGGGCCCGTAGCGTGCGCTGTGGTCCGTCGCAAGTTGAAACGGAGAGGGCAGGTGGTCCGCAGCACCGGGCTTGAAGTTCGAGAGTCTGGCCGGCACGCGCCGCTGCGCCGGTCCGCGTCAACACCTCGGAGTCCTGCTGGCGCGGACAAGCGTTGCCGTGAGCAGGAGGAGCAAAGAGCACCGCCACGACACGGATGAGTGAGTTTTAAAGTGAAGGGTACCCGGGGATGCACGGGTGAGAGAAGCAAACAGTCAACAAAGGTTGATTCTTCCGGCTGAACGACCTTCGTTAATCCTACGGAGACGGGAATGAGGAGAATGTTTGTTTTTCGTTCTTTTTCTCTTTTTGGTTGGCGTCCGCGGACAAGCTGGCCAGGTGCGATAATGTTGGTCGCGTCGCAGAGGTATGTGCCTTGATTCGTTCGATTATGCCGACAATCGTGATTTCTTTTGTTCGGACCGTTCGAAGCGTGAAAGTGAAAGCCCAAAGCCAAGCTAACAGCGCTTAAATTAGTCTCGCAGAGTTGTTTAGATGCGCCCTTATCGGGATTGCAACGATTACGAACAGGTCGTCCCAGTCGCGTGGATCGTTGCCTGACACGCATGTTGAAATTTGTTATCTCTCTATAAGAACTTGGACCATTATTCGAAAGTGAGATTCAGTATAGTCTAATTGGCGATATCTTCAGATTGATAATATCAAGATAAGATGTTTGAAGGACGGCGTTGAGCTACAGATTACCGGTACCTTTTAAAGGAAGATTGAATAGCCAGGCTACTGCTTTAGTTAAAACAAAAAACAACTTTCTTTTTTTATTGCGGCAACAACAGCGTTTAGTTCGACAAAATTTGTGGAAAGAATGTTCGCTATAAATGTTTCTTTCCATCAACGTAAACATCGCATTATACAAAGAAAGGAAGCTGGTTGCCCAAGTAATTGCCTTTTCATACCCAAAACGTCGGTATACAACCGCCGTGAAATAATACAAACATTCAGGAACTTTGTGATCGCGTTTAGCTAAGCCGCCGATCAACCACATATCTGGACGAAGTTCTCCTTTCACGAGACGAGTGTCCCCGCACGCACTCATCGACAGAGAGAAAGAGGTGCACACGTTCGGAACGGCCAGCGGCAGGTGCGCACGACCGTGTATCCGTACTCCGTAACCTGCTAGCAGTCACGCGTTCTCTGGCACGCATGACGTGCGCAGACCACGTATACGAACTCAAACCTCGCATATATATACCGCTCCAGTTCGTGCCCGCCCGAATTCGCCGTATATCAACGCTCCACTCTCGATCGGGTGAGGGAAGCTTCGGCGGCTTTCTCGAGATCGTTTCACCTGTACACGATAGACCGCACCACCAGACGCTATATCGTACCATCCCAGCCTATCCAGCGCTGTGAACACACCAGGTGACTTACATCGTTACAAAAGACGCAATCTTCAGACGCGATGGCGTAGTTATCCGCTGACGCGTATCAAGCATGGCCGAAGGCACGTTTGCCTCGTACGCATATGTGTGCTTCGAACGTGTCTGCAAACACTTTCTGCATGACCGATGTGACCGTCACTGGCTCTCGTACGATGTATTGGCAGTGTGAACGGTGGCTTTACGCTCACACTGGATTGGATCGGCTTCGTTGGCTCCGTACACAGGGTTCCCTGCACTCCATCGTAAACGGATTACAGCGGCGGCGTGCAGCGCCGGTGAACACGCAGCGATATTGATCCCCGCGACAGATAAGATCCGGCATCCTGCCCGAACAATTATAGCGATCGACTTTCACCGAGCACGCAGCCGCGAAGTGGCGAACGGGGGAGGTCACGGTTAGGACAATGCTTCTATACGCTGCGCTCTTCTCTCTTATACGCGGAGGCTAGCAGCGTGCATTCATGGCCGAACTCGGCATTGAATCGCGGGCGCGCTAATGAATCGCTTCCTGTATAGCGGGGTCTGCCTTCATCGATTACGCTGGAAAAGAAAATAAAAATGTATGTATATTTTTATTATTTTGTTAGTATGTACTACGTGCGAGTTTGTGTTTGCACGGTCAGCATGCACGGGGCCTTTAGTTGGAGGGACGCGTGGCGAGCTAGGGCTGTCCGGAGAACTCTCGCGCACGCCTGGTCGTGCCCGCCGTGACCTCCATTCGTCGTTCTAGTAGACTTCTGGTGAACTCCGGTTTACGTCAAACCGCGATTATGAACGGGCAGCACACTGCCCTCAACGACACTTAGTAGCGTAGTTGTGCTAGTTAGGTAAGATCGATTACTCATTAAGGGGTGATTGTAACCGGATTTCGATTACGCCGATCGTTCTATAAGAGTCTCGCGAGTATTTTGTATCATTACGCGCCGCTTTTGGTTGTGTGTACCTGTGTTTGTGAATATGCATTTTATAGTGGCCGTCGTGCCTTGCGTTGGTTGGTACGCGAGCAGGTGTTTCTGGTGTCGTGCGTTGCGAAACTTCGTTAAGCTCAATTTGTACGCGTTCGTTTGTGGAAATTGCGGTCGTCGCATGCGAGGGCATCGAAAACTTCCGCATGCGTGCTTGTGTACTTGCGTGCGAGCATTGATTGGCTTTGTTTTTATAATACTCCACCTGTCGAAGTTTGAACGGCTAAACATTTAACTAAAAACCCCGAGATTGGGACGAGAAGGAACGGACAAACAAACACAAAGTCTCAAATTTGAGACTTTTTTCGTCCGTCCCTTCTTGTCCTAGTCTTGGGGTTTTTAGTCAAATGTTTAACCACCACCAGCTCGTTAGCGCCCTAACCTTTTGTTCACTAATTTGAACGGCTCTTCGTTTCGCTTTTGCCGGCAAAATATATTGCCTTCTAGACGTGTTCTACGCTATTTATACGTGAAGGACCCGACACAGTTCGCACCTATGGGGTACGTCCATTTTCTTTTAATTATATCTGAACAATATAGGGGGATTCGATCCCAAATGTAGAAAAGGTATACAGCCAATAATAGAGTAACTTCCACCTGTGACAAATCACAACTCGCATCCTCTGAGGCGACTGTAACCGCTGAAAAAATCCGCCTTGTCCGAGCATGGATTTTGGAACCTCTCCAAGACCTGCGTATACGCTCATGTGAGCTAACCAAGAGCCAGGCGTCAGCAGAGCAAACGGATGTTAATTTTTGAGTGGGACACCAGTGGCCTAGGGGGCGCGATTTACTCTCCACCTCAGGTGAATGTGAACCTTTTTTACAGGGAAGCATTACGTGACTCACAGGTCAGATTTCTGGAAGGTTTTCGTGTCGTCGTCCTCAGGAAGAAAAACCTTCAGCGATTAAAGCGAAAAGTGCATATCAAGCCTACAGCACGCAGCACAGCATTCGTTTCAATAAAGAAAAAGCACAAAACAAGCATCCGAAGCAGGTAATTGATGATAAGGCGCTCCTGATAACAATGCGAAGCACCTAGCGATCACCGCATACGTTTCTCGGTAAAGGTTACTGTTGCACAAGCTGCCGCGGCGACGGCAGCCTGCGACGTGGGGAGTGACGTCACTAGCCTTTTATATATAGAATGTTTTGGTACAGTGCATTTACTTTTCTTTTGTCAATCAGAGCTGTTTACAAACATGAACTGCCGCTTGCATCCCAAGCGACTTCCGGTCGCACCGTCTTTGCAAGCCTGTTGAGCTTGCTTATGTCACCAGTGCTAGAAAGCATAAATGCTACACGGACAAGCAAAGTTGGAGATTTAACGAGGGCCTTCGGCTGTACAATATTACATCTTGGAGGAGGCAAGTTGGTTTACAAGAATACTCGAAACATTTTAACAGATCTCGCACTCTTTTGTTCTTTTGGCGTTCACCGGAAAAATTGGTGGTTAAACGTTTTATCTACATTTCAAGCAGCTGTCTTAAAATGGCCTTTGTTCATTATTTTTATAAACCGGGAGTTCTCTGGGACCTCAAAGACTGGTGCACCACCTGGTGGCGTTTGCCATAAAAAGGGTCTATAGCGCAGTGGGCAATCGTTGCATATAACACCACAGCTTCGCTGTCCATGTGCCTTCACTGCGTGGATTGGAGCCCCAACGTTTTCTTTTTCTTTTGGAATTGAAGGGTTGTCGTCAAAAGTATTAGTCTGGTGGAAAGTGTGCATTCAAAGCTGTGCCCGGACATTTAATCGAACGCCGTTTCATCGAATACCGTTTCATCGAACGCCATTTCATCGAACGCTGTTTCATCGAACGCCGTTTCATCGAACACCACCAAGTTGAGCAGTAGGAATTTTTGATCTCGGAAATACTTTTAACCCCGGAAGGATGGCATACCTTTCTTTTCCTGCAGAGAGAGAGAGAGAGTAACTAATAATAAGAGACTTCATTTTCTCCCATACACCTACCATTTCTATTTGTTTTTCCTAGTAACTGTTGACTTGTGCGGCTAATGTGGCCGATAATAAACGGGAACACCCACCTTGGCATATAATGAAACCTGTAATCATCAGGTGCAGTGACAAAAATGCGTTCCTTCCAAAGAAAAGAAAAAAGTGACACCTTTTTTTGTTTATTTTTTGTAATCGTCAGAGCCGTGGACCTGCAGGCTCTTCAACCTACGTTCTTAAAAAGGAAGCTATTCTCCTAGGATACAACGAAAACACAAGTAAATAGATAAATACAAAATGAAAAGGCGCAGCGAAGAATAGTTATATTCCTTTCCGGATGTACCTTCATGCGTAACAAATAGGGAATAAAGTATGTAGTTGAGTACAGCCGCTTTTCTTACCTGAAAACAATAATTCGCATACCCATTCAAGTTTTGTTATGTTCTGGTTCAAAAACCAAATTTTCGGTTTTTGAACCGAAGTGACCGTGTAGTCATATTACTAATCTCTGGTAATACGACAACAGCGTGAAAACAACTCAGAAGCGAGAGTAAACCATCTAGAAACGCACCATAATGCTCCAAAATTCGGTGAAGTAAAATTCGATGAAAAAGCGTCAAGCGATTCGATGAAACGGCGTTCGATGAAGTTCGATGAAATATACGCTTATTCGAGGAAATGGCATTCGACGAAAGGGGTCCGATGAAATGGCCGGTACCCTACGAGGCACATACCTATGTTGTAAAATGTAATGCCTGTCAATACTTTGTGCGAGTAAAAGGTTAAAAGGTGCCGCTGTCGCGTTCGCGCTAAATGCGTCGCGCATTGTACAACCAAAAAGCCCTCAGCGCTTTGCGTAACATGTGATCCAAACTTATTATATTGTGTAAACTGAAGTTACTATTTTTATTTTCTAGTATCGATCGTTTGTCTCTCTGAATAGTGTGTGCCGTTTTCTTTGATTTTCGGAGAACAAACCGCAAACACAAAACACCGCGTTCGCGCCGGTTTCGTATACTCCTCAGGAAGACAACCTTTTCTGCACTGCGCTACGGTATGCACGAAGATGCCTTTCATCGTGAAAGATCGGCTCTCGTAACACGCTGGCGTTCGTGTCTCAAACCAACAGCTCCCTCGTGCACACCCTCCAGAACAAACGTTTCCGTTGCGTTCGCCGACGTCCATTAGAATAAACGTTCTTGCGAACTCGTTTCCGGGCCTTTGTATGCTAACAAGAACCTCGTATCAACGCCGCGGTCAGATCCACGAGGGACTCAAATCAAGAAACGGGGAAATACGTGGCTTAGTCGGGGCAGAAGAAGAACACGCATACGAAGAAGGAGTGAGATTATCGAGATGAGAGATTTGCAACTATATACAGTTCTTGCCGTGATTGTCTCTTTGGCGGCGTTCTTTCCGGCCAATCCCGCCGTTTGATTGGCTGCGGAGCAATAATGAGATGCTCGCCACGCCCCGGGTTTCTTAGGTTGTCGGTTATTATCGAAAACGGTCGCGCATTACGGGACGACATCATCCCACAAACCGCATCCGGAAGTCGACGCAACTTCGTCGATTCATTTAAATATCGAAGTGCCGGCGAGGGTCTGGGAGAGCTGAAACTAGTGCAACCCGGTCGGGTTATTTCAAATTCGCTATTGTGGTTGTTCGACTCTTGATTTTGTGCCCCTCTCCCCGGAAAGTCGGTCAAGGGGTTAAGTTGTTCGCCGAAGGGAACGTGTCGTTTAGAGCGGTTCTTTACTCTGATTGGAGTTTGGGTCATCTCGTGGGCTTTCCCGTTCTCTGTTTCGTTTAATCTAATTGTTTAAGGGTCCTTAGTGTCCCCTTAATCACCAGCAAAGGCAGCAGAATATAAACATTTCGCACTGTTTACAAAAAAAGCGTAAACAAATGAAAAAAAAACAGAAAAAGAAAAAGAGGACTTAAATGCGGTGTACAGTATATTGAATTGATGTTTTGGCGGATAGTTTGAACTCTAAGTATAGCCCCAAAGATTACCAAATAATAAAATCATTTTCCACAAGATTAATGTAAGCAAAAAAAGTTTCCCGAAAAAGGTCGTCATGTTCACCCTATCAGATTCCGATGCGTTGCAGAATCTATGTCGGATGAAGTGCTTTTTACAAGGGCAGCCGTTTGTTTCAGGACCTCCGTTCTGATGTCTATAAGGTACCAATAAAAGTGGAAATTTCCAGCTTGCTCCGTCCAAGAAAGCGCCGGTCTTTCAGCTCGAGTTTACGACGTGAGTAATTCAAATTGGGGACACGACATATTCAGTGGCCGGCCGCTTTGAGACCGTTCCGAGCCCTGCTCACACTCGATGTATTGCCGCACATTCCAAGTCCACTATATATCTCCTGTTCCGGGAAAGCCTTGAGCGTATCTATACGAGCGACCATAGGGCACTCGTATAGACACCGCTCAAACCGGTGTTTCTTGTGATCAGCTCGGACAAGCGAGTTCGTCCGCACTCTGGTCAAGGATACATGTAAATTGTTCCGTATACGCTACACTTATGGGGCTGTTCCGGTCTACGAGGCATTGAGGCAGTTGCACCCCGTGGCCTCTGTAGGGTCACGCGAACCGCGGAGCCAACACGTGCGCGCGACGAAGTTCACACACGGCGACGGCCCGTCTAACGTAAAGCCCCTCCATCCTGGGAAAAGTGGCGCCATTCATTGTTGTGGAAATGCTCGAGACACGTGCCGCGCGCCACTTCTGGGAAGAACATGCATGGCGTCTGAAATCTAGCTCAGTGCTGTACTGTGCCGCCATGATCTTCCCAAGGGCTGCACGTTGCGCTACTTTTGAAACATGAAGGGGCTTTAGTCTAACGCAGTCTGGTACACGTTACTCGAAAAAACAAAGCAAAAAAGTAATCGATTACAATTACAATTACTCTCGCTTAAAAAAGTGAAAGCCGTTTACAACTCCCTGTAACGCCGAATTGGAGCGCAGCTCTTGAGGAGGAGGAGGGAAGGGTACTGAGGGGAGGGTATACCCCTGCTCCCTCCTCCTCCCTCATTCTTCAATCTCCTTCGGGGGGGGGGGCCTCACGAGGTGCATTATGGGACATTTCGCATAATGCACCGCGCGGTTACGCTGACGGCGACGCCGACGCCGACGCCGACTCCGCTCAAGCCGGAAACGGGCGCCTAAGAGCTGCGCTCTAAAACGTTTTCAATTAGATTACTTGATTACTACAGAAGCAAACTGGCCGTTAACTTGAAAAAAACGTAACCGTCCCTTCTCCGATCACTTCATATTTTCTGAAACGACAGAGTTCCTGTCGGTTTGAAAACGGGTATTTCTTCCTATCCATTATTGGATTTGAATGACCGTATTATAAACTACTTATCTTCTTAATCCACCAGTTTTGGTAAACCATACGTTCCTGTCGGAGACTTTGGTTAGAAGATTTCTTCATAGGAAACTTGTACGAACAAAGGGTATACCATTATAGAAACGGGAGGGGGAAAAAGGAGTACCCAATGGTTACGAGTAATTTTTGTTAGTTCCAAAAGTAATCAAAATCCCCGTTGTGATTAGTACCTAATAACAAGTGATTTTAGTTAGTTCCAAAAGTAATCAAAATCACTGTTGTGATTACTACCTAATAAATGTGATCGAGTGATTACAAAATTAAAAACGCATGGTAACGGCGCATTCGCTGCGCGTGATTCCTTTATAGCCGGTGGCAGCAGACGTACAAAGACGACGTGCGCGCCGTGACGTTGCACTTTGGGCGCTGCTTGATCGTGTGAAACGAAGCTCCACCCTCTGACGTCACAGTACTGCGGTGGCGCTGCTGTCGGCACTGCTCATGCGCAGAGGCTTCACCTCGGGCGAATCTGGTTTTTGCGCACGCGCAATGCCCACACCCGGTGTGGGCAAACGCGGGCTTGTTTGGGAACAGTGTGCGTGTCGATAGCACTGTAGCTCAGGTGAAGAGCGAAAACTGCAGCCATATCATTTATCGTGAGTTGTTCCGCAGGCTTCGTGACGAATTCGAGCGTGTGTATTTACTACTGTGTGATGCCCGTTAATAAAAATCTGTCTAACGCAAAAAAAAAGAGTATGTTTTGGTTTAGATGCAGCGAACGAGTTATGTATACAGGCAAGCGTATATAATGCCAAGATCCCTCACTGAAAAATGCCCTCGCCTCTATACTTAATCGCACATTATGCAAAGAAGCAATCACTTTCGTATACAGAAGGAGCTTGAACAAAGATACGAGGTTGTCGAATGTTTAGCCCCAAAAATACAACCCACGCAGGGTTGCAGGACTCGGAACGTACTAAAACGTTGTTTGGTGTCCCTGTGCACATTGCAGTTCTAAACAAAACCGACTTTTTTTTCTCCCTTTTTGTTAGTGTATCATGTTGGTTGCTTTCCACGCGTTTTAGTGGCACAGAATTTCTTTAGGGTCCAGCATAGTGTCATTGGCTTGGCCCCGTTACTAGGCGCAGTGCTAATTAATGTCCCGAAACACTTCCCCAAAAAAATAGAATTAAGTTTGTTGGAACGTCGCCAGCTGGTGGACAGAGCGTAATTCCATACTGTCATTACGGCGTGTTTTTGTTACGTTGCGTTGACTGTAGATGGACTACATGGTGGTAAAAATGTACATGGTAATCAGTCTCAAACTTAATTATCTCGCTCGCTGACACTGGCCAGACATCTAAGGACCTGACTAATAAATGATCGATACGAGAAAGAAGTAAGTAGCGATTTAAATTTAATGAAGTAATCGGAGTAACTCACAGATGCGTAGCCAACAAGTGACACGCCCTCTCTCCTCGCCTTTTCCCATTGTCTTGTCGGCCCCTTTGCTCGATTGTGCCAGACCTACGCAGGGTATGTGTATACGCATGTGTATACTCCCTCCACAATTACAGAGGTGGCGGTGGGATCCCTTCCACCGGTTCTGCATATACAAGAGCGGGGTCTCACCCTTCCTCTCGGCAAGTCAGGTAGCCATGCCGTATCCCCGTCGAGTCGTGTGCCAGCAGTGGAGGAGTTCCCGGAAGCAATTTGCGCCCGATAGCTTATGCATGCCACCGTATACCGCGAGCTGTGATCGCTTTGTCGGCCTGGCATCTACAGGGGAGCTCGGCTTTAGCCTTTAGCCGCCGCGATGTCTGTCTGCGGTGCAGCGATTTACGCCGATTCAAAGGGGCATGCGCTCTTTCTTGTTTTTGGAGAGACAACACGAGCTGGGCAGGGGATGCGGCGTGCTCAGGCACCAAGCGAATGTGGTCTCTCGGACTTTGGTGACGAGATCCGTACTTAGACACCAGTGGCGCTCAAGGCGCCTGAATCTTCTATATACGGAGCGCAAGTCGGCTGCTTTTTGGACAGGACTTGCGGTGATGTCAGAACAACGCCCAGCTCTAATTGGCTTTAATTGAAAGGATAGGGGTAGACATCAAAGACAGCTAGCTGTCGTGAGGTCTACCCACTATCCATCAATCAGAGCCAATCAGAGTTCTGCGTCGTTTTGACGTCACCGGAAGTCCTGCCCAAGAAGCAGACGAACTTGCGCCCTGCATATATTCTCTGGCAGCTTAAAAACCGCAAGGCATAGCTTAGTTACGCTTCTTTCTTGGTGATTGGTTCTTGAGAGTTCTAACCAGCTAATGGCGCAACCTCATTGGCTGCGAGGATATAATGAAATGCTCGGGATCCACCACGCCCTCGGTTTCTTAAGTTGTGATTTACAAACCGCGATGAGGCGGTGTCATTCTCCCGTGCTTAAAAAGCTTTAAAAGTGTAGCTAAATAAAAATAGTTGCCACGAAGACTGCTTATTTTGTTGAGTTCCTTGTGAAGGGCGTCGTATAACCTCTTAGTCGCAGTCTCGCCTAATCTGCGTGTCATTCCATTTTTTTTTTAAAGTTTTGCAGCTTTAATGCGCTCGCAGTGTTTCGGATTCTCGTTGACTGCGGACGCCAGGAAGCTGCATCATTAAGATCAGTCGTGCGTGTTTTTAACTCCGTATACGGAGTACATAGATCCCGTTCTCCGTCTTGGCCCCAAACTGTTGGGGCCGATACCGTTATATATATACAGTATATAATATATACGTTTAAATCTTGATCGGTATATTTACGGGATATATATGGGCGCGGTTTAGGGCTCCACAATTTACGGGTGGCTATTTTTGAACGCAGCGTTCTAACGGTGAATGGAGACCGTATAGAAATACAGCCCGCGTCGCAATAACAGTCCGCAACTCCCAGTAGCCCATTACGCCGTTCAAGCGCAGCCAGCGTGCTCGCCCACGTACAATGCCCCCAGGGGAAAATTGATACAGAGCTGAAGAAAAGGCGACCGATCCGTAGCGACAGAAACACTTAACGGAGTTTTCTTCAAAAGCGTTCATAGAACGTCGAAAAAAAAAGAACAAGACTAAAAAAAGTTTGACAGTCGGTTTTAAATGCGGCATTGGCGAGATGACCCCAATCAAGGACCATTCTTTCCTTTCTCGCTCTTTTTTTTTTCAAAACTGACTTTTTACTATAGTATATATACACACACACGTGCACACATACACTTCAATTTATCGCAACCATGTCTGAAAACCTAAAAAAGATAGGGAGAAAAAAAAATCGAGACGGGTGAGTGAAACGCAGCGAATTTCTAGACGCACCTTAGAAGCTACACTGCTCGTTTCACCTGTCAGACATTTATCTGTTTATATTTTTACGCCACCGCCCAATTTCCTTCGGCGAAAGTGGTTTACCTGCGTGTTATTGTTCCCGCGCTCAGATCGCCGCGGCATTTTCGCGGGGTTCACGGACGGTGAACGCGGCAGCCGCCTGAAGCGCGCACGACGCGTAATAGTGCGGTTGCGGCGGCGGTCCCGTTCTTGTGCCGAGACCTGTGGTTGGGCGCACGTTCGCCGGTTGTTTCATTTTTCTTTTTTTTTTCTTTTCTTGTTCGCCCGTGGGCCGCTGCCGCACACTTGGTTCCAGAAGGCGTGCGCAGCAATTTGGCGAGCGTGCACGTCTCGCCTCGCTCGTTCATGGGCGACGTTCGAAAACTGTATACACACCCTGCACTCGGCGCAGGATCCTGCATTGTTAGCGACAACAAAAATCTATTCACCATTCTCTCGTGGGAAAGGCAATTCATGAAATTGTGGTATGTTGGCGAATGATCGTATGACATGCGCCACCGCGCATGTTTACCAAAAGTACCGCGTTTGCCCACATTGCAGTTGCGCGCACTGCGCGTGCGCGCACTGCGCATGCGCGCGAAACCAGATTCGCGTTAGGTGAAGCCATAGCCATGATATAGAGTGCCCGGTCGCAGATTTGGAGCGCGAGGATCTGGTAGCACAGAGCATCAAAGAGCTATTTCTGGGGGAACCTGGACGTCAGCGCACATACAGCTTTTGCAGCGGCGAGGATTCGAAACACACGTGTTCGCTTCGGAGAAGTGTGTTTCGGCGTCTCGCCGCAGCGGGGCGCCAGTCACGTGGCCTTCCTCTCACCCGTTATCTGCCACTCCACCTTTTCCATTTCGGCGGCCGCTTCTCGTGGCGATCTGCCAGGCTTTGCCAATATATGGGAAGCTATGGTGAAGAATACGTGGATATTCATTGCTATACAGCAGTCTCATCGAAGCTACGTGACGTCAGAGGTCTATGCTATACACAATTTTTTTTTAAAACTCAATGCCATCTGGTGTTTAAAATTTCTTTTTCGACAAACTAACGGCAGTCATGAAATTGTATTCGCAACTTTCAGCGATGTTGGTACCGCGGTGTGAGAACCGCGCTCCCTATCGCTCCCGGATGGTCGGCTGCAAATTGAAAGTACTCGCTTACGCCTTCCTGACGTGGAAGTATGAGGTGAAGCTCCTATGCTGCTCGTATTTCACAAAATTAGAATTACTCGGGCTTCGCAGACCCAACGATCGCACTGCTGTTCTAGGAAGATCATCCAGACGACAGCCATTTTGATAGGATCTATAGTGCGCCTTCTATATAGGCCGCAAAAGTTGCGAATGTAACCAGGCGCCGTTACTTCCGCACGCCAATAGCAGCTGAGAATTGGTTCTTCGATCGCCTAATTAATGCTCTCTCATTTTGTTTCAGTTTCGATGGTGACCAGTACATCAGAACTGACCAGTACAAAGCGGGGACCTATAGACAAAGCGGCGACTAGTACAAAGTAGCGCGACTAGTACTTCATTAAATTTTTGGTCATCAAAAGGCTTTAGAACCAAACTTGTACGGAGGGATTGATTAGACCACGATCCGAGATATAGGCTTACGCAACCGTTGTGTCTAGTTTGTGCGTCGTGCTATACTGACGTCTCGAACGTACGGGCAAATAAATTTTGTACGGGCCTCGTACATCCTCCGCTTTTTATTATCTTCAACTTCTTCTTTCGTGAGCCTCAAGAAGGCCGCCATTAGTTTGGCACAGGTGCCATGCACCGATATGAGGAGAGTGATCAAAGTTGCCCGACTGAATTTCAAAAGGGATCTATTATACAATTACGCTCCAACTATATACCTGGGTAATACCATAAGCTCTGCCACTTTACCAACAGCTATACCTTTTATGCGTAGAAAAGTGAGATCTAGGAAAATAATGGAGAGTCCAGTCACAGCAATGCGAAGCATGCACCGACCGTCATTAGTCGAGACTCGAGTGTGTGTGTGTGTGTGTGTGTAAAACGTAGTTACGATTTTTCGGGTACTCAACGGTTATACTTCCGGAGTTTCCCATAGATTTTGTTATATCTAGCTATCCATGCCATTAGGTAGAGTTACATGTAGGACAGTTATCATCAAAGTAAAGTCAACACCGCACCCGTTAACCTTAGAGGTATCGATACCCGATCACGTAGCATCATAATTAAACGCGTTAGCCTCTTGTAGCAGCAAACAAGGAGGGTCTTCTGCTCTTACCTATACCGTAGCGGCATCTAGAGTCGCGGTCACACTCGTCTGTATACACTGTCTGAGGCCTTCCTTGTATGACGGTCCTATCACAACGAAACTCTTGTGCAGACATGTTCCAAGCACACATAAAGCAGAACGTGCTTCGAACAGGCTTTAAGGCGCTGGGGATTCTGTCATGGTGTCTGCAGCAAACAGAGTGTCTTTCCTATGATGTAGGAGCAGTATAACTGCGGCTGAAGTTTGCTCTATGACGTACGTATACCGATGTGCTTAAATTCGCGTACGGAATACCTCCGTCCCTTGCCTGACGACCGCCCAAGTGTAGTGCCCTGGATGAATACCGCTATGTGGGACGCGCGTACTGCAAACGCTAAATCGATCCCCGAAGACTCTATTCAGCCACTCGCAACGAAGATCCGCGTTTTTTTTTAATGTATTATATTTATTGCGTTCCGCTTCAGCGGAATCCTTTCCGCTCCGCCCTCCAACGCGCGGGACCTCGCAAAGACCACGTTCACGACAGCGACGATGATCGCCACTCTGACCCGCGCGCTGATCCGCCGAAGTCTCGCGGTCACGCAACAAGGCCGCGACTGTGACTCGTTTCGTCTTCGCGATGGACCGCAGATGACGCTACGAGCCATGCCAACCAATCCGCCGCTGTGAACGCATCATGTGACCACTCGACCCCGCGCGTCGCTGCGCCCTTCCTGAAAGTCACGTAACACTACTCGTGCGGCATTTGATTCGATTGGATGGTTCGTTTTATCGGCTTCGATGGCTCGAATAGGATTGGTATTGGATTGGCTTCGATTGCCCGTTTTATTGGCTTCGATGGCTCGAAGAGGATTCGTATTGGATTGGCTTTGATTGCTTGAATACGATTGACATTGGATTGGTTACGATGGCTCGTTTTATTGGCTTCGGTGGCTCGAAGAGGATTGGAATTGGATTGGCTTCGATTGCTTGAATAGGATTGGCATTGGATTGGTTTTGATGGCTCGTTTTATTGGCTTCGTTGGCACGAAGAGGATTGGTATTAGATTGGCTTCGACGAAAGTCAAGTGATACACACGCCGCATTGGATCGGCGTCGAGGGCTGGTAGCGTCCGCAGCGGTCCATCGCCAGGTTAAACGGAGTGTAGCGTGGTCCGCCGCCCTTCCACGTCGTCCCCCGGTGGCCGGCGAGCAAGCACCGAATCTTCGAATCAAGAGTGACGCGCCCGGCGGCCCGGCTGACCCGTCGCCCGGCCTCCGCTCCCCGTCGGCGGGAGGGGTCAGACAGCCGCGATTCCATTGTTCGCGGGAGCGAACCCTCGCGTCAGGCTCTGCGCGTAATTTCAGAGGGCAGCCCGTATGCGAACCCCTCGCGTGAGCGCCCCCGGAGCGTATCTGTACGAGGAAGCAGCTCCTGCGGGCGTGCGTTTCCGACCCGCACGGAGATTTTGGTCGGGTGGACCACGAAACGCACTGTTCCTCGCTGCTTCTGTGCACCCTTAAGAGTTCACCTTGTCCTGGCGCTACGCATTGCTTTGTTTCCTCTTTACTTCTTCCTAAGACCGCATCCTAAACCAGTCGCTCACAATGAATGCGTCTCCATCTATATTGTGAGTGCTAGCTGGTGATAGCAAACCTTCAAAGACGAAGACACTGCTTGATTGGCTCCCTCAGAACGTAGCTTTATTCCACGAGTTTCGTCATTTGCTTGGATCAATGGGGAGTTTTCGTAAACCGTATTCCCACCTCCGCAACGTTCTCTGGAACGAAGGTGTCCACTACTGCGCATGCGCGGCGCTAATCCTTCTCTCCAGATGTCCCGGATGTCGTAGCGCGGGTGGCGGACGACATTGCGGGACAGCGGAAACGACGTACGAAAACAGCCTATTCTCTTGTTTGCCGCGATTGGCTGTTGCCGCGTTCTGCGGGAAAGTGAACTCGCGGACTTTTTTGCTAGAGTGTGGGGCTGGAAGATAAGAAGGGAGCGAATTCTTTTCTTCGAGGCTTCTGGATCTGGTCAAGGTGGGGGCGACGCTATATTTGGAAGATTTCTCCCTCCAACTCGCAGTCGCCCTATGTTTTCTGCGAACTCCTTACCACGTGAAAGTATTAAAAAAAATGTTTTAAAGTGTAGGAGCGTTGATGATAAGACGGAAAGTTTTATTCGTGTCAAAAACCGGCAAAAGAGGAGGCGATGGATGAAATCATTGGGTGATGGCGATGGGAAAATTGATTTTATGTTTCACGTTTATCCGATTCTGCTTGCGGGAACAGCGAGATACCGGAGAGGTCGCGAGAGAAATATAGTCCACGCTGTATTTCATAGGTTGTGCGCACTTCTGTAATCTGTAATATATGTCCGTTGTTTAGCAGTCTTCTGGGTCGCATATATTGTCATATAGAATTGTCCGTGCTAAAACGCTAATGCAGTTTGTAATCTATTCAGTTCGTGTATCTATAACAAAAAGAAAGAGAAGAACCTGGGAAGTGTAACAGGTAAAACGATGACGATTTCGGTACGTTCAGAGTTCAGAAATGCGCTAACGTGACGGCCTTTCCTACAACAACAACAACAACAACAAATATGGTGTTTGCTTACTGTTTGGATAGCAGACATTCCAGGGAATGATGTTGGAAGCTCGTCAAGTTACGGATAACCGGTATACATAAAACCTGTTATCCTCTTAGCCTCTACCGACGCGACCAGTCGTCGACTGCGACCTCCGCCTCATCGCCAGACTGAATAATAATTGGCGAGGTTTGCTGTACCCTAATCTGGAGATCGACAGGCGGCGTAAGGCCCTCGGTGCCAATCGCTTTTATTGGGCCCAGAGCAATCAAGCTGGAGCGCACGAAATACCGCGCCAACCGTGAACAGGAGTGGAATGGATCCCGGACACCTGTATCTGATTTCAGAAGCGAACGGGCTCAGCTCGCGCATGGCCCCAAGCGTTCCGCCCCGTATGTATGCCATTCCGATAAACTGGGAGTATTCCTTGCTGCAAAGGTCACTGTCCCACGCGCCGCCATCGCCGGTGGCGGCTTCGATAACTCGGAAAAAGTAAAATATAAAAATGTCACTTTCTTTTTCTTTTATCGTTGGCGATACGACCCGCTAAATGAAACTCTCGAATTTTAATGTTGTCTTGATCTTTTGTTTTTCATGGTAGATAAAAGTAGAATTTAGATAGAAGAGCCATAGCCTCCTCCTCTCTACTCACAAAGCCTGGCAGATCGACGACGGAGCCATAGAGTGCCCGGTCGCTTATTTGGAGCACGAGGATCTGGTAGCACAGAGCATCAAAGAGCCATTTCTCGGGGAACCTGGACGTCAGCGCACAGCTGTGCAGCGGCGAGGACCCGAAACACACTTGTTCGCTCGGGAGAAGTGTGTTTCGGCGTCTCGCCGCAGCGGGGCGCCAGTCACGTGGCTCTCCTCTCATCCGTTGTCTGCCGGTCCACCTTTTCCATTTCGGCGGCCGCTTCTCGTGGCGATCTGCCAGGCTTTGTCAGTATGGAGGAGGCTTTGGAAGAGCTAAATCGCATATCAGTATTACCTCGCTTTTCTTCTAAGAATCCGTTCTATTCTTTTTTTTTATTAATTTTTTGCACATTTACCGCGCCCTAATATACGCTCGGAAATAGGAATAAGGCGAGAAAAAAACCGAATCGCCCTCAAAACGAGCCATTTCCCTAAAACCGCTATATTTTCTAAAAAAAAAAAAAAAAACTAGGGAAAGGAAAAAAAAAGAGCAGAAAGCGTACAATTTGAAAAAAATAAATAAAATTATTCGACACACTTAGAACGCAGACCAGAAAGTAAAGTAGGAAATCACGCGTAGACGAAGTTTGACCCCCAGGTTCACGAGGAAGAGAACCATCCTTCTTGAATTATTGGTAGCTGTCGACCGAGTTTAAACGAAGGCAATCAATAACCGTTTTGTTTTCCTGTGTATTCCTCTCATTGCCTCGTTCGCTGGCTCGTCCAGGTGCTCGGTGGAAGCCATAGATGTGCCTCTTCTTCAGAACTCCATATTTCCTCCGATTGGCTAATACGACTTTCCATATCTCGACTGGACTCTAAGGATGACCTAGATTCTTTCCTTCCTCGAACACGTGGGAAAAAAAATTAGGTGCACGCGAGACAGACTTTATTTACTAATTTATGTATGGTCCGATACGCGCTGTTATTAAATAAGTTAACGTGTTGACTTTTGCGTCGCTTTCTGCCGTTTTTGCGCCTTGTTCAAATTCGTTTCGGTGTTTTCAATTAAACAATATATTGCAATGTTAATACCATTGTCACACGGGCACAATAAAGGCCTTCAGAACCAACTCCTTTAAAGAATCGTCGAATTAGCTCACGATCTTGCGCTTTTCGGCGTGCGCTGGTTCGCCGACTTTTCAAAGGAGTCTGTTTTGTGAAGAAGGCCTTCACAACTTGTCCGTCTGATAGTGGTATTAATCTATTACAGCTTTATCTGCCGTTTCCTAGCGTTCTCACCGTTCTTAATGATGCGTCTTAATGAGACAAAAAACTTCTCAACTACTTTGCGCGAAAAAAAAAGTTGTTTACGAGTTGTAAGATGGCGTGAACCAGCGCCATCAACGCGTCGATGCCGGCGGGTCAATAATTTGACGGAACTTTTCACTCTATAAAAATTAATGTTTCTATTTTGTCTAGTTTTCGCAGAGCAGTCGGCAGGCCGATCACTGGATTCTACGGGGGCAGCTCCGTGAACGAGGAGGCCAAACATACGAGGGGGGACCCAAAAAGAAACCGAACTAAATTTTTTTGCACTTATTTATTCCCACTTCAAGTACAAACGTTCAATCTCCTTCAAAGTACTGTCCACTTGCACTAATACACTTGTCTAATCTTTAATCCATGTCTCGAAACATTGTATAAATTCATCTTTTGTGATGCTTGACAGCGCCTCCGTCGTTTTTTTCTTCACCTCAGCAACGTCAGCAAAACGCTTTCCTTTCATTTCTCTTTTCATTCTAGGAAACAAAAAAAGTCGCACGGGGCAAGGTCGGGTGTACGCCGTTTTTAACGGTTCAATAGTTTCTGTTCCACTTTTTCCGAGCAAAAAACAGAATTTAACCGCCGCACGCTGTTCACAGAAATCAGACATTGCAAAAACGACGCCCACACGAAACACTTGTCACTATAAACCCAGCCGCAACTAGTCCTAACCTTCTTCGAGGACGGAATTAGGCCTAATGACTCAGCAATGTTCGCTCTATCAACTCCTGGCGGCAAAACGCGGTACTGCAAAAGCTCTGCTTAAAAAGAATTAGTTCGGTTTCTTTTGGGTCCCCCCTCGTACTTCTAGAACTGAAACTAAAATCTCCGTTGTGACACTCAGTATGACCTTTCACGTGCTCACGTCACAGCGTCACATGGCAGACTTCATTCTTAGAGCTTTTCATATTTCGATGCCTCGTAATTCGACAAGCTCCCTCCGTGGATCCCAGTGATTGGCTCATCGAGGGCTCTACGCTAAAGACGTGCATTCTTGGGAGTCTAGAGCCTTTCACGGTTCTAGAACAGAGCAGTGTTAGCTTTCGGTTGTCAGGCCCCTAGATCTATTTTGTTGAGCCAATATTTCCTCTGTCATTAAAAACTAAACCTTTGGCTGATGTATATAAATTTGTTCACAAAACAAAGGTTGACACTGGGAGTATCGGGGGGGGGGGGGGGGTGTTCGCTTCTTCTTTCTTTTATTTTTTTTCTTCCTGCTAAATCCTTCCTTGTCTCGAGCTGACCGCACGATGCGTTAGCCTAGACCGTCTGCTACTTCCTCTGGAAACCGAAAAGCACACGGGCACTACCGGGCCGCTTTCACACACCCAAACTTTTCGACAGCTTCGCTGCACGATCCGCTCTGTAAAGTCATCAACGCGAGATGGATCCCGAGATAACGGTGGGCGCGCATCGGTCTCGAGAAGGCAGCGGCGAAAGAGGAAATCCACGATCAAGACACGTCTGTTCCCGAGGCAAAAGAAAGGGACGGCCGGGTCGTTGCGAGACTTCAAGGGCGTCTCGGCGGAGCAATTCCTGTAACGACCGCGCTGTCACTCGAACGTGTACGACCCAACTCGCAGCCTGCAGCTACCCCGAGGCTCAAGAAGTGAACGTGGTCATCTGGAGGAAGCTGGGCAGGTGCGCTGTCAGCTGGGGGGCGCCGCTTGATTGAGCTCGCGTCGGCCATCGTGATCTTCGGTGGGCCTCAGGCGTGTAGCCCGTTCTTTCTGCGGCATCCCCTACTCATTTGCGCGCTCCGGTTCGCTGGTGGTGGCAGAGACGGACGCGAGGGAAGGCCCCGTAGTGCTCGCTCGGCGGCGCGCATCAAGTGCAGGGGTGGTGTTGGCCAGGCAGCAGCGTCTTCCGCCGACGGAGCGGAAGGGTGGAGAAAATTATTCCGCCCAGTGTTGTCGACACGAGATCGGAGGAGCTCTTTCTGATGTCACTGTTCGAGGACCGTTTAGGGTCGATGCGCGCTCTGCAAAGAACAGTTGGAAGAGACGCTTGGTCGGTGATGCGTGATGCTTCACCTTCACCGCCTTCATTGACTTTTTTTGTTTGTTTGCTGTGTCTTTTAAGGTAATATATATACCGTATATATATATGGAATATATGTGGAAACGTCAATTGCAGTGTCAGCTATCAATTCGAATTTGTTAAGCTGACCAGTACTCTACAAAAGCACGTCTGCGTACAGATTCGAATGTGAGTCACTGCGAGATCCATGCTTCGAATGCTGCATGGCAATGAGTTCAAGGAGGAAACTTGGCACGCGGCATTCGAACCACGGATATTGCGGTGGCTCGTGTTTGCAGGCTGTCTTTTGTTTGATGTGTGAGCAGTGTGATCCCGGCTTTAGTGAGCCTCGTCCTCATACATATTTTACTCAAAACTGATTGAACTTCTCTCACAGTAAGCTGGATCATTGTGCCGTTACAGAGTGTGGACATTTGTATACCGAGGCGTCTTAGGCCGGCACGGTACTGCTAGCGTCATAAATGTGCCGCAGTGTTGCCGAGGAACGCCCGATTGCTTCTTCTTCGTCTTTTTCAAGGCGAATCGCCGATGCTCGAGAAGGTACCGACTCATAACCTCGGGCTGTTCCGTCATGCATCGGGACACCCCATCCTTTATTTGGCCTAGTCTCCTCGAAGCGACACCGCTTGTTCGGAGGCAGGTGAGCGTGTAAATTGGTTGGGGCACGCATGCACCGCTGAGGGCCACACACACACTTTCGCCGTGTGCGCCAGAAGAGAAGGTTTCCGGAAGAGTGACCGCAGGAAACGCGATGACTTAACCGTCTCGGACACCCGGGCGCGCAAGGTTCCCCGCGGAAACGCGAGAGCCTCGACGTAGCCAACCGCGACCTTAAAACTAGCGCGAGGAAAATCTCTTGAAACAATAAATACCAAACACTGGGAAATTTGCCTGTTCATTTTTTTATTTTCTGGGTGGAGTGAAAGGGTTTAGTTTATGTGTGTGCATTGTGAAAATAAATAACCTAACTGGTGCCGTGCAGCCATACCTATTCTTTAGGAGTATTTAGCCTAGCCACAGAAAGTTGTGTCGTAAACGTATTTGGTCACCGAAAGCTTAAGAAACGCCGGGCGTGGCTTATTATTTGCTGGCTTTGTGATTGGTTGTCCAGCGTTCTGTAGTTTATTTTTATTTAAGTTAAAACAAGAAAGAAAAAGAAAGAAGAAGATGATTGTGGAAGGCTGGTTTACGGTAGAAAGAATGGGGTCCGTTTTTCCGAGGTGTCACAACATGCGAGACCAAGTAAACGCATACTCGTGGTGCCTTATTTTCGTTTGATATTGTATTTTAAAGTGTGCGGTTGGGGTCGACCTTTTTTTTCTTTTTTCACACCTTCGAAAGTGTGGAAGGTGGACCAAACTTTTGAACTGATTATTTCTCGAGCATTTGCAAAACCATGCGATCGGAGCCTCGGTGAATCTGAGGCGAAGCTCTGGGCCTATGGATCTTCAGTTGACGGGTCCGAGTGGTGCCACGGGTATGCGTGTACAGTGGTGCTTGGTGTGAACTATGCCATTTTTTGTTTTGTTTTATAAAATAGATCGCGGAGTAGCCGGCACTGAAAAGTCAATGCAAACATCTCCATCGTTTTTATTTGCTGAAAAAAAAACAATAAAAAAAACCCGCCAGAAACACCAATTTGTTTTTGGCCGGCATTTCAAATCGTTAACGGAAAGACTCGTACTAATGCGAGTTGCTACATGTGATACAAATAAGAAAGACTCGTACTAATGCGAGTTGCTACATATGATACAAATAAAACGAAAATGAAAATGTAGAATTTAAAATTTATTTCAGATGTACTCACTCCAAAAGAGTTTCGTTCACGACACTGCCTTGTTCTTCGCAACATCCTGAATTTTCTTTATTACCCACAGTGTCTTGATATTAGGTACCCCTGAATAGTATCGTTCGCGTCGTATTTTCTTTCCGCATAACCAATTTGTTTGTTTGCTTTCTTTTTTTCTTTTTTTCGAGATTAGTGAATATATGCCGTAGTGCCTGTTCCTCGTCGCCTATCTTTGGGACGACAATGCTTTCAGGCACGTACGCCTACAGTTCAAAGGTACAACCTTTGGTCGTTACGGCAAACTTCCCCATTCGACTTGCGGGCCATACAAGAATGACTATAGCTCGCGTGGAAGGCCTTTGCACGTTTCGCGGCCAAGTTGTCGTAAATTAGCCGATTTTGTAGCCAACTGTATCCTGTGCCTGGCGCTTACACCTTCCGTATAGAAGGGGCCGCAAATCCCCTTTTATATTTTAATCTCACTTGCCCTTTGTTTTCTTGTCTCGCCTCTCTACTTTCTTTTATTTTTCTTAGGTGGTACTGAGCGACCCGGTTTTCGGGAGGAACTATCTGGACGTCCTCGAACCAGATCGCCGTTCAAAGTGCCGCCGTGCTGCGTGTGTGCGCGCGAACGCAGAAAGACAGGGCGGAAGGGAGGCTACTGACTGCGCGACGAAAGATTGGGAAATTGTTTCAACTGCGTGGCGTCCCGTTACCCGGTTGTCTTGCCTCGTACGCGCGTTGGCTAACGAAGCACTTACGGGACGACAGTCCTGCTCCCTTCACACGGCGTCCGGGAGATAAATGACAAAGAGGCGAGCAAAATTCGCGTTTTGTTTTCGTACAAATTTGTATACCTGCAAACCACCCGCTCCATTCTGATGCAAACGAACTGGCACGTGCCCACCTATCGGTGCAGCATGGTTCAGTCCCAGCTGCAGTCAACACGCGTCACCGGATTTTTTTTTTCTCGTAGATTTCGTGCACGATTCGTGAAGGCTCTTCCAGCCGGGCTCTGCTTCTATACACTTCCCTCTGAGGACTCATCACTCGGGTGAAAAGTGCCGAGTCACTGGGTTTTGGGCGCATGCGCAGCTGTGTGAGATTCTTCAGAAGAGAGCCGTGCATGATGTGAACGCTTTCCACACAAACACACACACACACACACACACACACACACACACACACACACACACACACACACACACACACACACACACACAGACACACACACAAACACACACACACACACACACACACACACACACACACACACACACACACACACACACACACACACAAAAAAACGGTAGCGCACAGAAGACGATTACTGGAACGGTCAATGGTGTACGGTATATTCTCTTTCGGTCTCTCTTTTTCTCTTGGTATGTATAGACCTTTCCAAATACCACCTTCTGGGCGCTGCCATCTTTGTCTTCTGGGCTGTGGAAGGCGTTCTGAGCGTGCGCAGTAGCTGTCTTCCACGAAATATGAGACGCCACGCATGCGTAACAGTCCAGTGACTCAGCATTTTTCGACTGGAAGATAAGAGCTGGAACGGTCTATACTTCGTTTTCAGCTTCGGTCCGAGCGCGGACGATGTTATGAGCCGAAAGGCCAATCAAACAGCGCAAAAATCGCAACGTCATGGCGTGCTCTCTGCGCTTGATAGGGCTAGCCGGCGGAGGAGCACGCACAAAGAGACGGCGAATACCGGCTGGTCCTATCAAGCGCAGAGAGCACGCCATGACGTTGCGATTTTTGCGCTTTCTGAGTGGTCCTTTGGCTCATAACATCGGCCGCGCTCGGACCGAAGCTGAAACGAAGTATAGTAGCCGGTGCCCTCTCTGCGACAGCCAATATCTCCAAAATACATCGACAGGGTGTCCCCCAAAAAATTCACAGGGTTTCTTTCACCACAAAAATAGACTAGGCATCGCAGAACGCTCATTCTCCGCCCAAAGGTAGCGATAGAGGTCACAACCAGATGCGAAAGTTTCAGCCCGATCCGATACCTTATTCAAAAGTTATGTGAGTCTCTGAAAATGTCAATGGGAAAATGGTGCCCATTTGTGCCCGTTTTCGGTTTCTGGCGCAGCCCCATGTATCTCGAAAATTCCGTCGGCCGCCATTTTCCCATTGAAATTTTCAGAAAATCACAGAACTTTTCATGAAGTTATCGGATCGGGCTGAAACTTTGGCATCTGGTTGTGACCTCTAGCGCTACCTTTGAGCGGAGAATGAGCGTTCGGCGATGCCTAGTTCAGTTTTGCAATAAAAAAATAAACAAAAACCCTGTAAATTTTCTTTGTGACATTCTGTACTTCGCTCTCTCCCTCTCTCTTTCAAACTCATATACTTTCTTATCAAGATGCACACCGCAGACCCGATTTTGTTCAGAACGTCCAAACCACAGAAAGCGGTGATGGCCATGACTATAGTCGGTGACAGGTCAAGAACGAAGTGGAAGCTCCTCCCACCCCTTTCCACTTCAGCGGTGTGCACTGCGAATGGTGGAGAGGAGGCGACCTCCTTTCCACCGTTCGCTCCACTCAAGTGGAGAGGGGTGGGAGGAGCTTCCACTTCGTTCTTGACCTGTCACCGGCTATAGTGACTTCATTGCTTCCTCCTGATATAACTCTGGAAACGCCCGCTCACATACTTCGCTAAATATACCTAATTATTACGATATATGAAAGAGGCTCGATCGCTTTTACAACTTTTACAAATACAAAAAGGAGTATACTTTGGCTGAGAACCCTTATACTGTGCCCCGATGGTCACCCTCAGCCGAGTTAAAATCAAGAACGCAGTAAAGTTCTCCCTCCTTGAAAACAAACTGCTCTGGGGCACAAGAAACGTGTATTGGGCAGGTTGCTTTCACGCGGGTAAAGCTGGCTTCAGCTTCGCCAGAAGCTCGGTTGCTGTCTGTCGATTGCACTGATAAGCTTTCCGCGTGTTCGGCACCTTCAGAAGTCTAAAAACGCTTCGTGAGCACAGTAGCGAGCGTTTTGCACCTATTTGTGTATACAAAGACGCAGTCCCTGACCCGAATCCCTTCTCCAGTGTACGTAACGCGGCGAGCCACTTAAGAGGTCAGGGATGTTTCAATGGACTCCGTTCCGCGTAGCCAGGTTTCTTCCGGTATTATTTACCGCGATTGATGACCCTAAGCCTAGCCGCAAACGTCCATTCTTCTTCTTTTCTTTTTATTAACCTACCATTTCTTCCTTCACACCAAGCACGATCCAGCGAAAAAGTATTGGCCGATTCGGAGCACTTTCGAGCGGCCTAATTTCGCCGCCATGGCGCCGCCGAGGCAGCGGCGAAACCCGATACGTGAACGGATCGACGTCGCCTTTCTCTGCTTTAACCTTATGGTGGACCGTACCGGACCCTACGAACCCTCCCAGCCAATCCAACGTTGCGAACGCATCACGTGGCTACATGCCCCGTGCGTCCCAGTGCCCCTCTCGAAGGCCACGTGACGCTCACGCGAAACAGGATTGGCTCTTATGGCTCATAGCATCCTGGGCAGTCCATCTTGAAGAAGAGTATACAAGCGCCAGGGCCGACGGCGGGTCTCGTGGATGTAGTAATCCCTTGTCCGCGGCATACTGAACAACAACAATAACAAAAACAACAAAAACAACAACAACACACAAACCAACGACGACGGCGATGACGACGACCCCCGCTGCTCGAAGAGGAGGCGATGGACGATTTTCGGAGGAGCGGCCCTCCTGAATCGCGCCACATTTCGCACACTCGACACGTACAAGGAGAAAGGACCTCGCGTGGAACGTGAGTCTGCGAGATCTCTCCTCGGGAGATTTCTTTCTTGTTCGCTCCTCACGCGCGCCGCGGGGCAAAATAAATAAAAATTGCCCGACTGGATCTTTTTTTTAAAAGTATATTCCCTTTTTTTTCTTTTGAACTATCACACCAACAAAGAGATCGTATTTGCGGCTCCTTGTTATGAATTGCAATAAGGCGGTATCTTTTTTACTCGAATGAAGAAGACGAAAAAAACAAACACGAAAAACCAGAACATCGAGAGCAGTAAATAACGATCTGAGCTCGTTGACGTCGCTAGCGTTCGTATATCTAGACTGGGGATCGTTATTTGACCCGCATAGGACACCTCGTTTGTCTTCCGAGGTGCTGGCGAACCATTTGTCTCTCCGCCGCTCGTCTTATGGCAGCCGCATGGGACGCACACTGACGTTTTCCTGGCACGTCTGGGCATCCTCCAACGAGAAATATCTGCGGGGCTATCGGGACAGTCCCATGCCATTGAACGGAGCTTTCACTCCATACACACACTGCCCGCTCATGTAGGAATGTTCGTTTTCTCGATTTAAAATGGGTTCACACGGGCGTGGACCACCAAAGTCGTCTGATTACTTTCTGGGCTGTAAAGTTAACCTTCACTCTATACGCGGAGTAACTGGGGAAGAGGTGATGAGAGTTCGCGATGACGGCAGAGGGCCGAGCTCTGATTGGAGGGGTTAGTGGGTAGGCGCAAAGGCTAGCTGCCACTGGTTCCCTCCAATCAGAGCGAACGAGAGCGTCGTCTGCTCTTCGCGAAGCGTCTCGCGTTCGAACGCATTCGAACCATAAGTAGAGACAAAGGCAGGTAGCCATTGCATCTTCGTTTCTTCCCACAATGTGCAAAGAAACTAAAGCGATGGCTGTATCACGGTCGCGCAATGCGGGTGGAATGGTGCTGCCACGTACCTGAGGACGGACTGTGCGACGTGGTTCATTCTCATAACCGTGGGTGGTTGGCGTCGGGGATGCCAGTGACGACTGCCAGACAGTGCTCGGTGGTCCGTGAAGTGGGTAAGCGCGGTGGAAGTTTCTAAAACCATCCAGCATTACGCGTAGCAACTGGATACTGCCAAAGTGGGATTTCACGTAACGCGAGGAATGCTTGGTAACAACTGTTTCGAGCAAACGACAGGAATATTTTCCCTTCGTCGCACCATTTTTGGTGGGACGCCAGGGCTGCCCTCTTCGCTCTCTTCGCGCGGCACGGCCGACGGGAAGTCCCGACTTCCCTCTCCTCGCACCAAGAGGGGAGAGAAAAAGGACACGGTTAAAATTGCGCGAAGTGGAGAGGAACGAAAAAGGCACACGTACGACAGGACTAGTGCTGGCTTCCAACTAAGTTTATTGCATCATCCAACCAAGCAATATATACCATCGCCTGCGAACATGAAAAAATATAGTTATACATTAAGATTACATGTATACCACGCGCCTATCTTCAGATAAAACCATCAAGAAAGGAGAATTCTTTGTCAATGAGACACACCGACGGCATGCGGACACACTTGTCTCCCGCTTTTTTGATAAAAAAAACGCCTCTATAATTTCTACTCTGTCTTGTCCTTTGCTCTCTTCAGAAACTTGGTCGATTTCAAAAGCGGTTCACACCCACATCGTTTAACGCGCTCAGCAAGATGACCATCCAAATTGATTCGTACCGAAAGATAATGCTCGCGCGCTCTGAAACACCGCCCCGTTTGTAGAATATAAATGCAGCCACAGCTAAAATGATTTTCGTAAACAGCCCAACTTGTGCAGTTAGTGTACATGACGGCACGTTTTTTTGCGCATAGGGCACTTTTATCCCCAGTAAGCATTGGACATATCTTGCCAAGCTTGAGCCGGAAAAAAAGGAGATTATTACTATACCTACAAGCTATATTTTTTTTTTTAGTTATGCGATATTTTGTGCATAAATAACACAACTTGCACTCTTATTTGTTTTAGATTACGTTTTTTTTTATTCTGTGACCCTTTAAGTTTCTCTAATAGTCTCTCGCAAACACTTGATAGGGTACCCCGCAGATTTTAACTTCCTGAACTGAAGATCGAAGCCGGTCGACATGTTGTGCTCGCAACTTCTTGTACGATCCGCCAGTAACCAATTTGTAGCTGTTCCTCTTTTCATAAGCTTGGAGTGAGCACTTTCGAATGACAAAATACTTTTTTGGTTCGTGGGTTGTACATCCAGCACGAGTGTTACTTAGAGAAATCAAGCTACAAATCCAAAAACTGAAGGCAGTTCTGGATTGCCATCTCACAAGTTAACTTTAAACCTCCCGAATAAACATTAAAAATGTCGATGATTTTCGAAGCGTCGTCAATTTCATTTGTCCCAGTCAAATCTCCTAAAACAACTAGAAAATCGTCTACGTATCAGTAAACCTTAAGCACATGTACATCTTCAAGATATCCAGATATACGTTTATCCATTTCACCCAGATAAATATCGCACAACAATGGGGCGACAGAGGACCCAATACATATACCATTCTTTTTTTTTGTATTAAGGACTGCTCATTAAGGCTGACAGCTGTCGACGTAACATAGAATTTCAGGAGGGTTAGACAGTTCTCACACTGCAGTTGATGCCAGCCGAATTTTGGAACTTGATCCGTCCGGATTCCTCCATCTTGTTCCTTACAGCACTGAAGAGTCCATCATATGGCACTGAATAATACAAATCTTCAACATCATCTGAGAAGGCTGACGTGGCAGTTATAAGTCCGCCTCTGATGTCCTGTACTATCTCCATTGAGTTTTTTTTTTTTTTACAAGAAAAGGATCATCACCTGCCAACGTGTTCAGTTGACGCTGTAAATACCGACTCACTTGGACTTGCCACGAATTCTTCTCTGATACTACTACCCGTAGAGGGCACTCCGGGTTGTGAATCTTTCCTGGGAAAAACACTTCCAAAACACCACTTTCAGCTTTGTCAACTGCCTTTCGTAGGCTATTCGTTCAGGTCCGTTAGCACTTTGAGTGCTGCTGTCTCCTGTTGTTTAGGTCGAAAGTTACATGTCTTGAAATTCTTTTCTATTTCCGATTTTGCCTTGTCTTGAAACATGCCTTCAGACATTATCACGAATCCACCTTCATTGTCCGCTTGTAGAATAGTCAAACCACTCTGCTTCAAACAATTTACTACCGTTCAGGAAGGGAGGTTTTTGTTTAAGTTCTCGACTCACTGTGCGACTCAGGCTGTTCACTTCGTCACCGATGACCCTGTCCTGTTCTCCAGCGCTTCCTGCAACACGATGAACCATGGCTAGTAGCTGGTACCGACTGGAGGAAGATTTCTAGCTGAACTTTGGGTCTTTCTCCAGGATCTTGTGAACTCGTTCCGGTAGTTGGACCTCCTCTAAAACCGTGACGTTGCTATTTGTTGCGGTTGTGTGGTTCTCATTGCCATCGTGGTTGGCGTCGTGGACGTCACTGACGACCGCCACGAGTGCTATAGGTGATCCGTGGAGTAAGTGGGTAAAGGCCCATTCACACTCTTGCGACCTCTTAAAACTGGGTTCCTTGAAACCTCTTACAACGAGAGGACACACTGGCGCCATCTATTGGGTAGCAGTGCAAACTTGGCGGTCCAGCATATTTTCCATTTCTCTCGCGCATCATTCTTTCTTTCTTGGCTCGAAAAACGTTTGTCAACGTCATAAACGAGCCTTTCTGATAGGTATTATGCACATTTGACCTCAGAAATCCCGCAAAACCGTCGCTCTTGTGAAATGCAGTTCCAGGGTCACCGCATAGATGGCGCCAGCGTGCCAGTGTGTTCTCTCGTCCTAAGAAATTTTAAGAGGTTTTAACAAGTCTCGTCTCTCTCGGTCGTACTCGGTTGCAAGAGTGCGAACGGGCCTTAAGGCGAGGAACTGCGTGCGCGTGCCAGTTCATGGCGGTGGCCGCCATGAACTGAGACGGATCAGCAGGACCAGCACTCGATGGGGAAGCAAGCCTCAAACCGTCGACGCCATTAGGAAGAGTGCGCGGCTGTGACGACGCTGGGGAAGGCGTAGGTTTTCTCCGTGACGTTGAGCGGTGAAGGAGGGGGTAATGTTGAAGTTGACAGATGAGTGGAAAAGGGAACGCAAGCAGAGGAACGAGGCGAAGCTCTGCGGGAAAGGAGACTGCCAGGCGACGAGCTTTAGCAGAACAGCTTTACGTTTCGAGTTGGGTTCGAGAAGTAGAGATGTTATAGTGAAATCGAACGCGTTGGAGCTTTCTAAAACCATCCAGCATCACGCGTAGCAACTGGATACCGCCAAAGTGAGATTTCGTGTAACGCGAGTAGTGTTTGAAGACAACTGTTTGAGGCAGACGACAAAAAGACTCTCCCTTCGTCGCACCGTTGGCCGGACGCCGGGGCTCCCTCTTTCCTCTCTTCGCGCGGCGCAGCCGACTGCGAAGACCGGAGACCCAACTATTCCTCTCCTCTCGCCAAGAGGGGAGAGAACAAAAGGTTTTTACAGCTCGAAATAGCCTGCAAAGTGTCGCCCGTACATCTATTTAAAAAAAATTACTTTATTGATAAGATGGCTGAGGTGTTATCACTCAGGAGAGCTGCGAGTGTATGAATGGCACTCTAGGACATTCGTCGAACCCACCACGAGACACTGGCGCCACTGTGCATGGTGGTAGACGGCGGCGACGGCGGCTGGGAAAACAATTTGTCGGTCACGCTGTCGGCTGACAACTGTCATCCGACACGTACATTTACCGCCACTTTGGCCGCAATGCGCCACTGGTATTTTTGTTTTTTTAAATCAGCCCCGTTCACAAGGTTTTCGCCTTTCTACTTTGTTATTCACTGGCGCTTCCGATTGCGCTCATACACTTTGTAGCTTCGGCGAATGACTATCAAGTTCCCTCTAAAAAATCTTTAATTTGCGTGTATTCCTTCAGTCCTTTAATATATCTTTTATTAGAGTCTAAAAATTCAACTTGCGACTGTGATATAAGCGATTACACCTCGTTTTTTGAGCACGTGTTTTTGCGCGCGTGTAATCGAATTCGCCTACAAGCACGTTAATTGTATGCTTCACGCTTTCATTTAAAACTAACCCGGTTAACGTTTTGATTGCTGATTCTTACCAACGTGTTTGCCTGTTTTGCGCGACCGTCAGGCGTCAAACGACAAGTAATGCGGGCCGTACATTTGTCTTCGGTGGCCCACTCGAGTCAACCATTTGATCGGGGAGCGTGATTTACTACAGCATTTTTTTGGTTGCTTTTGTAGATGAACGCTGTTGTCCCACACTCATTAAAACTCTCAGAGTGGGCCAGCGCCGAAGTTTCAAGTTGGCCAACGTCTCGCAGTTTGTCGTCGCTAATTTCCCGGTCATCGCACACTTGAGCACATACACACACCTGTGGGAAGCTCTAAGGCGCTCTCATTTTACCCAGAGGGCCGGTTACTCAACGGCGTCTTTCCACATCGGCCTACCAGGAGAAGGCGAAGAAGCAACAAAACAGGTTAACTCGGCTGCCCTCCAAAGTTTCTCGATTGCGCGGTCGCTTCCCCCCTGGGGCTTCTGAGCGACTAAGATGGGCTTAGCGGCATGGGGTAGCTTTGCTTAAACATGTGGTTCATTAAAACGGCAGCTCAGCTTACGCTTGATGGACTCTACCCCAAGAACTGCCGGGAGAAAGGAGAATAAAACAATTCAGAACGAGGAAATAATCAACGAACCGTACAGGTTGGGGATGGAATTCTCTGCTTCGCTCAGAGGGACAGCGGAGATAGAGGCATATATTGTGTTGATAAAATGACATATTCAAATGGCACTCTTGAAATGACACCCACGCGGCACAGGACCCCCAGCGGAGACAGTAAGATACTGCCGTCTCCGCGCATTGCAGACTTCGGTGAGTCGTGGCGTAATTTCCAGAAGCATGACGATTATCGTCTCAGAATGAGACCACAAAACTGCGTTCAAAGGCCCCCGTAATGTTAAAGGGAAAGAGGTTGCGTAAAAACAACGCTGTAAAAAGATCGCTCTTAGGATTAATACTTTACCAATAAGGATTACGCTGTAACGACCATAACCATAACGTCCTTACAAAAAGAAAAAAAATCTTGAATTGACGTGTTAAACGTACTAATGCACGCGCGGATTGTGGGGAAATCGAAGCCCATTGTTGCTTATTTTCTTGTTCTGCGCGTGTGGAGTGAACACAGTTACTACGTAACCGCACGGAGTACACACAAGTAGCACTAGCGTTTAGGAGAGCTGTAATTAGGAGGCGGCATTGTTCCGACGGCTACTCCGTTCCTGTCAGCTGCTGTTTGTTCTACGCTGTTGGCCTGCGTCCAACAACGCGGCTCTTTGTCGGCTGTTGTGACACCTTGACTGTTATCTAAATGAACGACCTTTCTTGATTGAAGGAGTGTGGAAGTGACGTGGGGGCAGGCCGTGTAGACGAAGATCCACTTCCTTGGAACCGGGACTTAGCCCTTCCTTGCTGCAGTGAGTCGATTCTCTAACTCGGCCCCAAGGCATCCTTCCTTCTTGGCTCAGTCACGCAGCATGCTGCAAAACAAGACGTCCGGGCGGTGCGTCGCATTGTCCAGAGGCTCAAGAATCGATGCTGTACACATCATGTCACCACCGCCTTGTTGACGACGCTGATACACGAACCTTTCTATGTTATCATCGTATGTCATCATTATGTACCTGATATATGCAATTTAATATGCATGTATACTATGTCGTCGTCATATGTGTCAAAATCGTCACACATAATATATCATCGATTGTACATATCATGTCATCATTACCTTTCTGCGATGCCACAACCCTTCATAGTCAAATGAATACTCTTGCAACTACGTGAAACAGAGACGGAAAAGTTGGAAAGCCCGGTACAAGAAGTCAGATCACTGAAAGTAATTAAGTTACAGCTTGAGTTACTTGAACTCAAGTCTAATTACGTTACAAATGTTACATTCTTACGGATGTGTCTAGTTACAGCTGCAGTTACTCACAAGAAGGAATTAAGTTACGTTCCACTTTTTTTATGTCCTTGTGATGTTTAGATGTATGCAGAAGTCTGTTTCAGGTTAGGGTTGGCGCAGTGACAGCACATGGTTCTGACGTGAAATAAAAACTAAATCAGTGTGGGTTCGTGTTTTTGACAGCATAATTACGAGAACTATTTGTAATTATACCAAGTTGCAAGTTACCTGAAACCTGTCACTAGCAGTTACATTTACAGTTACTGTACCTTCATGGTAATTCGGGAGGAATTCACTTTCTGGAATTTCAACTATAATTCCAGTAACTTGTATACTTTTATCATTTATTTTATAGCTGTACAACAAAAAAGAAAAGTAAAGAAACATCTTTGAGAATATTTAATAATGAAAAAAGCTCGGCGACTATAAGGCCTATTAATAAATTATTGTCAGTGGTATATGAAAGCGATGAGAGTATATGAAGCACGAGCTGGTAATTTTCTGTTATTCGGCGGTCATCTTCTTGTTCATGGCAACGTCCCGAGGTAGTTGAACACCGCTGGGCACCTATTCCAAGTCAGGGAGCCCACAAACCGAAAAAAAACTCGATTGAGACAAATGTTCTAAAGCTGCTGTTCACACATGCATCTCAGCGCCGAGGTGACGAAGAGTCCGCGCTGCATTAGTATTACTAAGAAGTTTTAGTATAGATTGTTTCGATACCTCCAACAACGATACCCGATAGCGATAGCGATATGATGCACTCGCAAAGACGTCGGCCAAGTATCGGATATCGTTATCGGAACGATCTACTAAAACTGCCTATACTGTCAGAGGAGTTGAGTTAGCGCTGCGCTGAATGTGTGAACGGGCGGGCCTTTATCCGGAACATTGCAGCTCTTCCGCTGTCCCTCGTAAACTCGGGTTTCTCGGCGATGTCTTCTCCCCGGAATTTAATGCTGTTTAGAATGCAGTCTACGCGCCAACGGGCGCTGCCTTGCTCGCGGTCGTGGCCAACGCGTTTCGGGGGTGTTTGGTCAGCTGTCAATCGACCGAGGGGAGAATCATCCGGCCGACGACTGCTGCCGGGCAAACAGGGGCCGGTGGACGACCGGGCCGCTGGGAGGGCCGGCTCCGAAAAGAGGAAAGAAAACGAACAACCAAACGAGTCGTTACAAACTTGTTTCGGCAGCGTCGGCCTTCCCAGGCCCCCTTGTTGGGCGAGGCCTCGTTTGCCGGAGGGACCGGCGGTGACCACCCGGGGCCCCTTCTTCTCCCGCTTCTTCCCAGAAGTGCGCGCAGAAAAAGGACCTCTCCTCCGCGTCTCCGGTGCGCAAAGGTTCGCTATCGCCCGTGATAAAAATATTTTCCCCCAAAACGACAGTTATCGGCAGGTTCTGTAAGCCATTCCTCCTGCCTCACCCGCTGCTTTTGACGTGATAACCGTTTTCGTGTTTACAATCATGCTAAATCATGTTTAGATTCTTTTTTTTTTTTAAAACACGTTTGCGAGGAAAGTAGGTACTGTAGTTTATACGTCAAGGTTGAGGGAGATGTGTGCGGGAATAAATTATATCGCAATAGTCTGTTGCAGGTTAAGAAATGCAGGACGAGCTCCCTTCCGACAAAACTCTCTGCTCGCCATGATTGGTTGTTTCCTTCTCTCCAGCGTTCTTTCTGCTAAAGTGAAAAGGGTACACGGGGGCTTGGGGGTGCCTGTCCCCTGCAGCAAACTATAGCACCCTCCAACTAAGGCTCTGTGCCAATTCCGAAGCCCGTTCCGCAATTCAATGAGGAAACGTGCCGAACTAGCCTTTCCCGTACTCCCCCGCCCCTCACCCTCCCCCTTTATTTGTTAAATGTAGATATATCTTAGCGCTGCTGGAGCAATTCTTATCATGTTTAACCTCTCTCACATCTGTGACGCTAAACTATAGCATCATCATTTTGTCAGCGCCGAAGATTTCTCAGAGCGCGAAAGCAACACCACCTCGAATACAAGGCCTATAGGTACGCCTTTGAGCGCGTCTCGCAGCGCGTCTTGCAGCGTCCCCTAATGAGCGTGACATTAGCCACACGGCGAAGCCAAGACGGATGCGTCTGCCGCTTCGCTTAGCCTCTGGTCGAGCCTCGGCGTGTTTGCCGCTTGAGGCACGTCGGGCATCCGCTAACAATGATAACGCTGCAGGCCTCGTCTTCTATGGGTGATGTTGGTCACAGGGTGTCTAGCGACCGGAAAAACCGGGAATCGTCATGGAAAAAGTTTAATTACTGGGAGAAATCAGGGAATTGTCAGGGATATTGTCAAAAAGTGAGCCCGGTCAGGGAAAATGAGCCGGAAACGCCATCGAGTGCCCTGAGCAAAGAGTTGAGGACTTGTGGGCAGAAAAATATGCAAAATTCTGCTTAGAGCGGAGCGCGGGCTCTGCTCACCCAATGTAGAGTGTGCTGCCCGTTGCAAAGGGTACAGCCGACAAATCCAGTCCAAGCCTTCGATTGGATTGGATTGAGGGCACGACACTAGACTAGATCCAGTTAGAGCTACTAGATTTAGTAACAAATGGGAAAGCCGCAGACCCCGACCCAAGCCTTAAGCCGAAAGTATCCGAAAGTGTGCATCTGGCGGCCATGCTGGTATTCGGTTATTGATGTATGTGGTGGAACGTCGTGTTTTCATTGTGGCCACCGGAAGTGGCCTCTTCACTGACAATGTCGGCGGCAAGAAAGTGCTCGTTTAATCCGGACTGGACGAACCCGAATATTTCTGAATATGCAAGTTGGATTAAGCCCTTGCAAAATGATCCTCACAGTGCTCAATGCTCAATGCCAATTGTGTTGTAATGGTCTTATATATCTAACCGCCTCTACAGTGGTCAGGGAATTTCACCTGAAATTGTCAGGGAAAACCTGAAAAAGTCAGGGATTTTCATAATAATAATTTGCTAGACACCCTGGGTTGAAGGCGGCACTACAAAATTCATTAAGTAAGCTACTTCGCCGACCGAAAACGAGGGAGGAGCTTTTATGAGCTCCGCCCCATTGTCGTGGGAATGTCATAACTTAAATGCAACAACGAATTGCAGCGTCACGCCGATGGCGGCTTCTGAGCCCAACTTCGCGGTTTGGTATGCATAATTAGCCACAGTCAGTGGCAACTTTGGAGAAGTTTATCTCGAAACACACGTTAATTAGAAGTATTCTAAAAAAAAAAAAAGAAATAGAACAGTTTTAAAATAAAACAATCCTTGAAGTTCCCAATATGAACACATGTACCTTTGTACAGGAACTTAAGAAAGTTTATTAAGGAATTAATTTCATTAGAAAATTGACGGCTTCAATAGTCACTTGAACGCACTGTCTGCTTGGGAGTCTAACGTGCGCCGAGAACGTCGGAACGCAGAGCTCTGGTTCGAGATGATGAGTAAGTAGACCAAACACCGGATGCCGGCGTTCCACGTTCTAACGCGTTCGACGAGTGCAGTGGAGACAAGGGCTGCCAGCTTTAGGTCTACCCTCTAATCAGCTCCAATCAGAGCTCGGCATTCGGACTTCCCACGTGCTCTCCTTCACTCCTCTCTCTCAGTTTCTTGGCGTTAAGTCTCGGGTACCTTCTTCAGATATCTATTTTTTTTTATATTTGTAAAAGAATTCCATGTATACGCCTTATAAAGATTATACGAGTTCTGATATCTTCACTGGACAAACTATGTATGAAAAACAAATATATAGGATTTTTGAAATAGAAGAGTACGATCCTCGAGGAGCAATTATTCTGCTCGAAAACCTCTCGGAATGCGGCCGACATTTCGCAAAGAAATTAATGCTTTTCTTGAGGCCGCAAAAAAAGATAATCGTTTTGCAGAATGGCGACTCTCATTCTCAGACCATTCCGAAGCCCATTTTGTGTCCCTTATACATAATTTACCAAGTTTGTCTGTGGGGCAGTGGCTCAATTACTTCGTTTCTGTCAACCATTAAAATGATCTCTTTGGAAAAAGGTGCCCTCCTGCGCGGGATTGCTTTTGCGTGTCTCGGGGGCTCACGCGTTTATTACTTTACGAGGCGGATGATGCATCACTCCTGTTCCAGTCTGCACATAGTCAGAAGCACCAAGTAAAGCTCTTTCTACCGAAGTATGTTCTCTAGCGGCAACTTTTAGCCTGTCTCATACCGCATCTCCACCTGCTGGCTAGACAGCGAACGCAAGCAGTTACCGATTTCTCTATCCGCGTGTACGGCTACACTTGTTTCGAGCCCGCTGCAGTCTCAAAGCGAGATGATCTAGCGTTGCAATTTAATTAGAAGACGCATCCAATTTGGTCCCTCCCTGACACACCCCGTACCAGATGAAACAATGACTCGCCCATCATTTTTCTTTTTTTGGTCCGGGGGCCTCTTTCAACCTGTAAGAAGTGGCCCTAAATACACCGTCCCTGTACAGCGATCTCAAGACCGAAGGACCTCGTCTCCTCTATGGTAAAGCGGCGCTCGTTGAATCGAGGGGCCACCATATTCCTAAACCAGAGCGCCTCCTCGGCCGCGTGCGACACGACGCAAGGGGTGATGGATGACCGTGGAGTGCAGTAGCCACGGCGCCCTCAAGGAACCAGACCACAGCCACGACGTGTGCTCTTCTTCCGTCCGTGAGGCCACCAGGAAATTCGAGTCGTGACCGACCTTCCGAGATCGACTCTTCTGTTCTCTCCCTCTCCCTGACGAACTGTCAGCTGCGGACTACACACACACATACACGCACTTACATACGTCAGGTCTCAGGAGAAAGTGAAAGTAAGCCGTTTATAAATGGCTCGGCGGCGGAAGACGCTTGCTTTACTGGGATCAGCTGATTGCGGCCGCCCGCAAATACACCGGCCGTTTTGGGGACACGGTTGGGACTCGTCGTGACTCGATGTCTGCGTTTTGTTCTAGCTTTTCAGGTGTATGGACGCGGCCGGCTCCTTGGAAGGATAGTGAGACGTTCGACGTGTGTACGGGACCAAGAAACGAGACATGAAATACGGGACGCGTGGTTTCCTTCGTTTAGGGGTTGCTTGCTGTCTGTTCACCTGATTCCTGTACATGCATGTACGTGTTTGTTGTTTTGTCGTTCTCGTACGGGTGTCTTGTATACACTTCCTCGGACCGGGCAGGTGTCCCGGTTTTTGCGCGGATGAGCACCGTTGGATGATCTGTGGTCTTCCCCTATAGTACAGTTCAAGACTGAATTGTTACGCGCTAAGGTGTTCCCACCGAAAATTTGTTGCGACAGATCACGTTTTCATATAACGACACTAGGCTCGTTAGATTTACCTGCACTCCTACACCGGTGCAGAAGAGTGTGTACTTTAGGTCGTATCTTGATGCACATACCTGAAGGACACTGCCCTACACTTTTCTGCGCCGGTGCAGGAGGTACAGGGAAATCGAACGAGCCTATTGTTATCGAGAGCTCGCGATGAAGTTTGGAATCATGCTTTGAAGCGTGCGTCCGGAGCGGTATTGTGCCTACGAAAACGGTTTTACTGAACTTGTGTATGAGGGTCGGCTGTTTCACTCACACAGTACCGTTTTCTTACGTTACGAAGCCTGACTGTACACTTACAGGCTGGTTCATACAGACCCGTTTTCTTACGTTACGTTACGTTGCGTTACGCAAAGTCACCGGGAAATCTGTGCTGTATTAGCGGCTATCAATTCAAGAGATAGCCTGGTACGCTACATTCGAGACACAAACGTTTCGGTGACGACGAGCTCGACAGTGAGTTGCCGTGGCAACGAGGACTCAAGGCTCGTCGTAACGTAACGTAGAGGAGCGAGCTCGGCTCAACTTTTCACACATCATCGTTTTCTTACGTTACGTCTAGTCACCGAAACATTCGTGTCTCGAATGTTGCGGTCGGCTATCTCCTGAATTGGTCAGGCTTCACCGAGCATGTAATTTCCGGTGACTTTCGTTACGCAACGTGAAAACGACCTGTGTGAACGAGCCTTAAGTCGAGATACGACCGCAAGGACATCATATTTCGCGTGCTTTAAATGGTTGCAACGCTTTCTACGAAGCAGGGATGGGCCGGTGAGTTGCGGTCGTATCTCGACGTAAGCGTAGTTAAGGCTGGTTTAAGGCTGGTTCACACTGCCCCATTTTCTCACGTTAAGTTACGTTACGTATAAGTCACCGAAACATTCGTGTCTTGAATTTCGCGTGTCATGCTTTCTCCTTGAACTGGTAGCCTCGCTTAATATGAAGCACAGAGGTCCCGGTGACTTCAACGTAATATTTCGTAACGTAACTTAACGTTAGAAAATTGGGCAGTGTGAACCAGCCTTTACACATCACCTTTTTCTTACGTTTTCTCACGTTACCTATAAGTCACCAAAATATTCGTGTCTCGAATGTCCCGTGCTATGATATCTCCTTGAGCTGGTAGTCACGCTTAAAATGAAGCACAGATGTCCGAGTGACTTGTACGTAAGCTTTCGTAACGTAACGTAACTTTAGGAAACGGGGCTGTGTGAACCAGCATCGTAAGAAAACGGTGCTCTGTGAACCAGCCTTTAGCGAATGTGCGGAATACTCGTACAGACAATATATATTAAAAGAAAATTACAAGTAGTTACATCGGTTGATTCTTTGGGGATGCATGACCCTGGGGAAACGCTACACACGGCCCCCTTTGGGAATCGCTAACCTTTACCCCTTCACTTTTGATTTGACTTTCTATTTTGCTGCCTCTATTTTTTGCTGCCTCTTTTTGGCCTTGCAACTGGGTTCAGTGTTTGCGTTTGTTAAAGGGGGACCCGTGTGTGGCGTTTCCGAAGGGCCATGTTAACACATTCCCCAAGAATCCACCAATGGATCTTCCTGTAATTTTTTCATCCTTTTTCTTTACCCTGCCTATCAGAGCACGTCGACGTTCTTGGATACGGTCATCTATATTACTCGTGAAAAGAACCACATCCATACCACTCGTGGAAGGAACCCCATCCATGTCACTCGTGGAGGGAATCGTATCTATCGTTTTAACTACACACACACATCACAGCCCACGCACGCTACTACGCACACCCAGAGTGAAGAACAACCGGCGACGGCAGAGCGGCAACTGAGCACGCCCGCATTCCCCCGCACCGCGGTGCCTCCTGCTCTCTGACCCCACGCCAGCTGTGCGATGCTTCTTTGGCGAAAACGAAAGGGCTCGTTTTGACAAAAATTTGTCGGTGTCTGTCAGTTTGTCAGCGCCGGGGAGAGAGAGAGAGGTTGACGCGCACTGACGTCGGCGCTTCGGGCCAATGGGAGCGTCGCACGCGTCACGCTCTCCTCCTCCTCCTCTCTCTCTCCCCGGCGCTGACAAATGAAAGACCCCGCCGCGCCTTCGTGAAAACGAGGTTCTAATGCTAACGCGTTAAAAATATTTTATAAGCCGAGATATGCGCCGAGAAACGAAAGGAAAGGAAGAGACGAGAGGGGACGTCAGAACGCCGAGCTCTGGTTCGAATGATTAGTGGGTAGACCTGAAGCTAGCTGCCTTGTCTCCACTGCACTCGTCGAACGCACTTGAATGCGAAAGCAAAACGCCGGATGCCGGCGTTCCGCGTTCTAACGTGTTCGACGAGTGCAGTGGAGACAAAGGCAGCTAGCTTCAGGTCTACCCACTCAATCATTCGAACCAGAGCTCGGCGTTCTGACGCCCCCACACGCCCTCCTCCTTCCCTAGTTTCTCGGCGCATTGGTCGTCGTTGGCTGAGGTCCGTTCGGAAATCGCGATGACCGAAGAATTGGTCTCATTCCCTTGCCGCTATCTGGAGAAACTACCGTCAAGCACAGCTGGCGTCCTGGTTGGTCCACCACCAAGCAGCACGATAAGAGTCATCCAGGTCTTTTAATGAGCTTCCACCAAACCGTGATACGCTTTGGTCCGGTTTCTGACAGATTCGATCGCACGACTCTGGGAGAGCCACAAACTGCCATGCAGGCTCACCGGGGGCACCGGGGTGCGTACTTATTCGGAAAAGATTGTTGTGTCAGTCAACGAGCCGATTTCGGCTCTTGGATTGGCGCGTTTTCATGGACGTCACATCGCCTGGTTTAAGGGGAGAGAGAGGAGGGGGTGGGCCGAGTCTTAGGTGAATACGCCCCAGTGATTCACACTCTAGCCCTTAGCCAGCTCCCAGATTTGCTTACCGACTATGACTTACTTCGCAGGCCTTTCTGAATACGCCACCGGAGGCCACTGCTCCATGGCTGTAGGTCTATCCAGTCATTCACTGCGTAAAAACTAAAACAACAACAGCAACAACAACAACAACAACAAGAAAACAGTGAATGTAAGCAAGTGTTGCTCTGCCGGAATTCTGATTCTGATGACGTGTGCATGTCTTTCCTGACATTCGGACGCCCATCAGTACGCTGTCGTGCGACGATGGCTGCGCAGTTTAAATGTCCCAGCTGCTTCAAGCAGGTGTCCTTTTCTCGGAGTCTTCCTCAAATCGGTCGCGTCCTTTCTTTCCCACTGAGAGGGAAGCTAATCCAAGGTAACGTACAGTGAGCGCACTGCTCATTAACGTTCTACAATTTCCTTAACCCGGAACTGACATGAAAAGAACTGGCAAGGTCACAACAAGTCATTACGGACGGTCTTAACGAGTGTAGTTCCTCTTTATGTACCCCTGAGCAATTTGCATCTTGACTGTATAATCTCACACACTTGTTGACAGAACTATCATTGTAATAGATTTGTTTTTTTGGTGCCGTATTTATATCTCTTATTGTTATGTCGGTTCCCACGCGAGCGTTTCGGTTGTTCTTCGTGTATAATCTATCTTCTCCTTCCCTACGTTTGCACGTGGTCCTTCGTAACCTTGTTAAGACCGGGTGGTAGAACTGACTCCTCACTATGTGCGCCGAAATAATTAAAACAAATGACTAGGCGTTTAGATTTGATTGAGCTGCGTTTGTTAGCGATTTGTTTTCAGTTTGTTTGTTCAAATGGCACAAATTTCCTGAAGCTCTTTCTGGTTTTACCAAAAGCACGGTGCCAGCCTCGTCCTCGTCCTGACTTGTGGTCCCTCAAGTTTTGATCTCATGACATTATAGTAGTGTCATGCAGTCGTCTGCCGCGACCCTGGCGATGACACAGCAGCGGAAGTGAATGCAAGAGACGCCTGTTCTGCTGCAAGTCGCTCTCCAGCTCGGCAGTCCACGAAAGCTTCAGCTGCCAGGAGAAAGCTTCAGCTGCCAGGAGCCAGGCGTACGTCTTAGCCGGAACTTCTACGGCGAGCCGCTAGGATCGCGACATTCGACAGCGTGACAGGCCGACTCCTGTGACGTCATTTGTTGCCGCTTTTGGGACCACTTTTAATGCACGGGAGGATGCACCATCTCGAAGACGCATTCCAGTAACCACCATTCCAAGGGCGCAGATCCCCATTGCGACAACCGTATACGACACTCGGCTGCGGCGCGGAAACATCGTGAGTACGGCCTTCTTCCACGGAATGAAGACGTCGCAGAAGGAAAGGAAGTTAAACAAATGAAATAAAAAAAGTAGGCGGCGGTGACTAGAGCAATACTTTGGCCGGGCCGATCGTACGCCTCGCGCCATTACGACCAACAATCGAGACGCGTAGACAATGCCGCCGTACATTTCATTAGGACGACCCGCGCGCGCGAAGGGTGCTTTCGCCCAAGTATAGAAAGGTCTCGCCGACCGTTGAAGGCTCGCAAACAATTCACCATTACTGTTTGAATCGACAGCTCCTTCGGCGAACCTAAAGGCTTTCCTGCCATTCCTGCGGCCTGTGGCGAAGATAAGAAGACGCGCTTGTGTGGGCCTCCGGGCAGCGTGAATGGCGGTCGGCTATTTCGGATGGTGCTCTCCGTAGACGCCGAAATTGAGTGTTGTTGACTGGCTCGAAAGAGAAGCGAACTCTATCTCTCTGGGGCTGCGAAGGAGGAAAGCGGAGGGGGAGAACGAGTGCGCGAGTCACTCAGGTTTCTTCTGTTACTTCTCGCTGTGACCGCGCCAGGTGAATGGTGCGGGAACGCTTGAGCTCGGGAGCCCGGATAGGTTTCTCTTTGAAATACGATAAAAGAGGAGGCGTTTGCCCGGTCCGACTGGGAAGATTGTTTTGTCACCTGTCCGCTTCGTGCGGGCACGTTTATTGCCAATGATAGGCGACGCGCAAGTGTAATCGGGTTCACGTGCTATATTATGCGACATTGTCGTAAAATCTTTCCCGCCTTTCCGTCTTTATTCTGCCAGCCATATAAACACAACAAAAAAGAAACGTTCTTCTTTTTTTTCGGGTTTGTTTGAACTTGTACAGAAATGCTATATACGGCCATATTAAGAATTGGGTGAGTAATGTCATATTTGGCCTTACATATATGTCATGGTTATATAAGACCTTAGTTGCCCGATCACTAAAATGCCCATATATGGCTTTTTTTACGTCACATTTTTTTTATTAGTTGAAAGGCGCTTGAGGCATTTCGGTGTCGGTAACTCCTTCGTATAATAGGCAGTTTTAGCATAACGTTGCCGTACGGAGCTACATTGCTATGCGGATGCTCGCGCTGTGACTTGGAATAAGCATGTTCTTTAGCGCACGCCAAGAGCGTGGCCGCAGTTGAGCCAGCGGTAACGCACTGCTCAAACAGCTTTCCACTGTCAGCCTCTACCCACGCCCAAGTGCGCTCCTATACTGGGCCGTCTACCCCGGGGGTCGCTGGTGTAAATTAGACCATATACGGCATCATCAGGAACCGCTACCAATTGTCTCCGCCTCAAAAGAGGCGCGCAACATTCGAACCTAAAAATATAAAGTAGCGAGCGTCTTATTTTGTCTCGAGGGGGGCAGACGGGTGAGCGAACCTAAGCTGCCTCTGCTCGCGCGCTGGTTGACGGTGTCGGCACGGACAATACCTCTGTGTCACGGACTGTCGTGCGTGACAATGCACGAGGAAGTGCTCCCGCAGCTCTCTCACGGACGGCAAACTCGAAATAACTACCGAAAAAAGAAGGAAGACGAGAGACCACGAGGCTCTTCCGCAGACCGGCTTCATTAATTTCACGCTTGCCTGGTCGCAATTAGTCGTCGATTGACGGCCGTCCGTCCCGACACGGGACGACGTGGCCCTTCCACGAGTCAAGGCCGAGGCTGCCCTCGCGTCCCTTTAATGGCGGGGAAAACTCTGCTGCGGCTTTTCGGGGGCCGCTGTTGGACTCGCTGCGATGTTTGTTTCTTGGGACGAGAGGTTGACGGACTTTCGGACGTCGGGGTTTGATGGGATAATTGCGCCCGCGAGTGTATGCGCGACTACGGGACTTTTCGTTCGCTGACAGACAGGAGTTAGCGTGAGTTACCGAAGACGGGCTAAGTGATGCGATAGAGAGTTTATAGTACGTCGTTCCGATAAATTTGATAACGACCCCAATAACGTTATGATGCGTTGGCAAAGGCGCCGCGGAGTATTAGATATCGTTCTCGGAGATATTAGATATCGTTATCGGAGATATCGGAACGATCTACTAAAACTTCACCGATAGCGATTGAACCAGCGGAAGATTGTTCGGACATTCGAGACTGATGAGTGTCTCTTATAACTGTAGAGCCCGCAATTTTTAGTGTTTGGATGAAGACGCCGACGAATGAGGAAGGAATAATATTTTGACAGATCGGCGGATAAAACTAGGGGCGGTAAATCTGATGGAATCTTCGGTGTTTAGATGTTTTTCGGGGATGTTGTATACAGTTACTGTGGATTTTATATTGCCGTAGACATCGGTCGCGGTGGCTCTGCCGTTCTGAGAATGACATAGCAGAATAGGTCTTGAATTCGTCTCAGATAAGTTTCGGATGCTGCATGTATTTTATGTCATTAAATACATACTCTAGAAAAGCGGCGCCTTGACATCAAGGCAGTACTTGTCGAAGAGGGATTCCGAGTGTTAACAATTTGCGATTTATAGACCCACTGCCAATGGTAGCGCCGACAATGAGACACATAGGCGTGAGAGATTATAGCGGTGCAAAATGCTAACCTTGCACGAGGACAGCGCCAGAAAAGGATTTCCAAAACAAATAAGATAAATGACCTGGTACCCACGGCCTCTCACAGCGTTGCACTAATAAACAGCGTGAAGGAGATTACATTGCTCGTGTTCTATTTCTCTATCTCTACTCGTTTGCTTAATTTCATGCACGGTTATTTCCGTTTAGGCTTATTGTTTCTTTCACTGCTTTTTTGTTTGTGACTCGATCTCATGAAGAATAGAAGCCTATAAAAGGCGCTGTTGTGAGACTGCCATTAGGATCGATTCACTACGCCGAATTCTATTAAATATAAACGTCGCAAATGATAAACCATCCTTAACGCATTCCGTATTGCGATGAGGCGTTCCGACGTTGTCATTTGGGCTCTCCGTGGTGACCTGGAGCCTTCCTTGGTTTAGCGGTTCACCACCCTCGCCTTAACACTATTATCTTTTATGCATTTGTTATAAAATAAATGCCTAACACGTGCAAAGACCAAGATGGTAGCACCCTGAAGACCGCACGAAATACATTTTTCTTTTCCTTTTTTCTCGCTCTCAGATACAGCATTTCGGGCTGAGTCACGCAATCGGATTCACGATTGTTTGACTTCCGCGAACCTGACAATCTTCGCAACAAAACACACACACACACAAAAAAAAAAAAAAAGAGGAAGCGAACTTGACGCAATAGGTGTGAGCCGACCACGAAGTTTGTCCCGAGAGGGCAGACAGCAAAACAAAGGGTGCCCTAATTGTCGTTCTGGAGCATATCCTGCCACGCTCGCCCCATTGTCTGCGCTCTAGAGGTGCCAAGATTGCATTGTTTCCGGCGGCACAATGAACGAGTCCGCCAACCTCCGCTTCCTCCCCCCTGACTACCTTACTCCTTATTTCGGTTTTTTCTCCTTCGTAATAATTACTAAGGCCTAACTACTACAGGGAGCGGTCAACCCCTAGCACTCCATGAGTTCGCGTTATCACATTCTAACAGCGTAGCCGTGTCGTACCGGCGCCAATCAAACATTCAAACAAAAAACAATGTTTCTACGTTTCTTTAGCTGGGGACACAGACATCTTTGATACGGTTATTGCGGTGTGCGTCGTCAAGAGGATGGAGTAGTAGGAGTACTTTATTGTTTAGAAGAAAAGGAATACAGGTGCATATTCTGTCTCCCGGGACGGGCCATCGTCGTCATGCTCAAGGCGAGAAATAATTCAGCTTGAAGCGCCCGACGACGAATGTCTAGAAACAAAATAAAATCAGTAAAGTAAAAAAAAAAGAAGAACTCAGAGGAGCATGGCAAGTTAATTTTACTTTCGCTTCCCTCATTCAAAGCGTTGTGCTGCTTCTCCGTAACCAATCACGCAGGGCTTCCCGCGATACATGCCTCGCGCTGACGTCACATTGACGCTTTCAGGCAGCGGTACATGGGCGCCGCCATAACCGACGTTCAGTTTTTGTTTCCTCTTATTCCGTTCGCTTCACTTCATCATTACTACAGCAGGGCATGTTTTTGCTACTTTAGGTGCTACTGTGTCCTTCTCCCCGCCATAGGCCTTTGTTGAGGCTCGTGAACACCCGCTTCAGTTGCTCGGCATCTCGGTAAAACAAAAAGTCGGCAATGGAAAAAGAAAAGAAAAAGTGTTGCTTGTATGTTTAGACAGCCTTGATGCTAGTGAGCCTCTACGGCTGGCCTGTCTCTTAGCTGTAGATGAGAAATTTAGCCAGTGCGGTACAACCTTTAACCTGGGATCTTTAACGTGCATCACGCAGTAGTGATTACACGAACGCGTGCCAGTACGAAACTCATCCAGATCGAAACCTGCAGGGGACTGGGGATCGAACCCAGGAGGTTCTGCAGCTCAAGCTTTCGCTCCACTCTCCGAGCAGGTCGGCAATGGCGGCTCAATCTGGCGCGTGTTTAAAGCGTCTATAGACTCTATAGCCTGCTGCAGATTAGGGAAAGCAGGACTGGCTCCACCCGCGAAGACCTTCACCTTTTCCACTTTCGCAGAGCGAACGCCGGAGCGGTGGCAAGTCCCTCCTCGTTTCGTCTCGCCTCCTCTCCGGCGTTCGCTCTGGTAAAGTGGAAAGAGTAGAGGACTTCGGGGGGGGGGGGAGGAGGAGAGGGGGAGGGCGGGAGGGGGGGCAGGGCGGGAGAGCTGGTCCTGCTTTTCTTGCCGTAGCACAGGCTGTGGAACATAGTGCAACCCCTGCTGCGTCACGCGATGACAGCGCAGCAGAGTGTCGGTCGCACTATTTCTCCACGGGGCGAGGTGCTGTCGGGGCCGAAATGCGCTCCGATAGGAAACCGAAACTTAAAAACCCGTCGAAATTTGTGCGGTTTTTGAGAAAGCCGTAAAATGCTTCGCGTGCCTTCTATCGTTCTGCAATTTGTTGATTTAGTGTTTTTTGACGATGCTGAGCAATTTTCTAATTGAAACCATGCCCTTTAACACAATATTAGAAAAGTTAATTACGCAAAAATAATTAACAATCTAATTATCCCGGACTTTAATAATTTTCCGAAATAGGCCCCTTGCCCAGGACCAAAACGACACGTCTTTCTTTTTTTTTTTTTTGTTGCGACGCGTAGTTTTTGCAATATCGAATTTGCCCACCTTTCGTGAAACACCCTGTATATATAACACATGACGGAAAGGGATTGAAGAAAAAAGCCGCACCGTGAAGCATTGACAAGCATATCAGTAACACGCGAAAGTTTGCAAGCAGTTGCCTGTGTCGAGAAACGGTCCTGAACTTCATGTCAAAATATTTATGGCCGTCTGCTGTTTAGCAAACTACCGACGTTTTACTACCTAGACGACGTTTGCCAGGAACGTGTCAGCCAAATGTACCCACACTCCTTGTTAAAATATTTTTTTTCTTCTTCTTATTGACCCGAGCAGAACCGTAGCGAGTTCACGGGAGAAAGCCCGGGGCACCTTTCGAGCTCTCATCTCAGAGTCCCTTTCGACGCCGGAGGGTCTCGCCTAACACAGATACAGTCGGGGCGAACAACCCCGCAGAGCAAATCGTCGCTTCAAGTGCGAACATCATCGTCGCGTGCCCGTGGCACCTCTCGTCGTCGTCGTGTGAATACACGCCGTGCACGGTCGGCGCGCGATGGAGGCACGTATACACCAACGAGCACCGTGCACTTTCCCGCTGACAATTACGGCGGCTGGATAGTTCAATACCACCTTGAAGGCAAGGCCCGCTCATGACGTCATCGTTGGTAGACCGAAGTGGCAAACACGTTCAAACTCGACGAGGGAGACGCCGCAAAGCTGCAGACGCGTCCGTCTTGGCGTCGCCGCGTTCTTTAGCGCCGGGCCCGTTGTGAGACGGTGCGAGACACGCTGGCGGCGATGCTGATGCGGACAGTCCTATCCGAAGATCCACTAGTGACGACGTTTGGGGGAGAGAGCTCCAGGCCTTGACTTGGAGGTGGCATTGGAAAGTTACCCTGCAGGGTCTACCCCGCGGAGAGTTACACGATTCGAGGATCACGACAAGCCGCCGATTTCCGACGCTATAGTTCCACGCGTGTTCGCGTTCGTACGCACATAAGCACTTAATTGCGGCGTGGATTCGGTTTCTCCCTTTTGCCTGTTCGTTTTTTCTTGTTTTGTTTTTTTACTGTGCGGAACGGGAGAGGTCTGATTCGTACGCACACGCCCTAGATTCTGGCGAGAGTTCGACCTTTGTTTGTGTGTGTGTGGGTAAGATTCTCGTGAGTGGCGAAAGCGGAATGATGCTGTGTTTTCGAGTCACGCGGTGTGCGTGCAGTTCACTCAGAACTGTGTGCGATAGAATAAGCGGGACCGAAGAAAAAGAAAGAAGAAAAAAAAAACGACTATGAAAAGAGAGTGAAACTGAGTTACCGAATGACACCCCTGGTCAGAGTGCACGCACATTCGCGTGCTGACTCTGTGTCTCGCGTAAACGCCCCTGTTTTCAAATGGCCCCCGAGTGCTACTTCACGCGCGAGGCTATTTTAAGGTTTGCGAGGGGTCTATAAAGTCTATTCGCGGACTCGGTGATTAGGATAGCTGCAAATTCGAGCGCGAGCGTATATGGTTGTTCATCTCGTACTAGATGTTTCTAAAGTTTTACCACCGAAAATAATTGGGGGTGACCGTAACTTTGACGATCACCGTGTAGTGACACCGAGTCTGCTTTGTACTTCGCTTCACCGCAGGTGAAGCGCAGCCGATGCTACGAGTCGGTGAGGCCGCGATCAGGCAACGTCAAAATCGCAGCGTCACGGCGTTGCGTTCGTTTCTTGTCTTTCTGTGCCTGTGCTATGTCGCCTGCTAAACCGATCAAACACACTGCATGCACAGTGGCCTCGCGCTTTTAGCCAGTGCGTCTGTGTTTGTATACACTACGTCTTCTTAGCCTTTGTCTTGGCTCTGACTTATAACGAAACGAAGCATACAGACGCTTTCTCGGTGATTTACAGCGAGCCTTTTCAAGGTCGTGTCACGTCGTGACAGCAATGAGAGCAACAGCAAGAAAAGTCAGTGCCAACATAAACGAATCACAAAAAAAAAAAAGCAACGAGCAGACGCGCATCCACCATTGTGCTCCGAAACCCGAAACGATCGCGCACTCATTGAATTGGGTCACAGATCGCACGGCGAACGCATACCTGTAAGACACGGGTCGCTTTTGTCTCCGTTGTCGTTGTGATTCGTCCTTGGTCGTTCCACAAACCGGAGCATCATCAAAAACTAAAACAAGAATAAAAAGAAAAACGATAATCAAGAAACGTGGCGCGACGCGCACTGCAACTTTGTAAACAAAAGCCATCCGTTGTGTCTCCTAGTACGAGACCTTGTAAAGACTAGAGAGAGAGAGAGAGAGAGAGAGAGAGAGAATGTATACAGCAGTCACGACGGTCCGGTTGTGGTCAGTGCTTCGGTTCAGGCTATACACCGTTTACCCTGATAAGCTGACAGTGTTGTGGAAACTGCGTTCTCGCCGGACCAGTAAACCGCCTCCCCTTCATCACCTGATCCCGCTCTCTGCGCGTGGGTATGGGCGGGACCGCGATCACGTGACGACTTATGAAGGGTCCAGCGAGCACGTAGCCCCCACCGCACTGTCAGCTTAGGAAAGAACGGAGTATGGTCATTTGCCTCATCCTCCTCTTCTCTCCCGAAACACTCGAGCACGGAGGTGGACGTACGTCGGAACATCCCTCCGGAGGCGCTCGGCGTTTCCGAGTGTCTAAAAAGCACAATGACCGGCTTCCCGGCGTCTTCCCACGGACGCAATCCGCCGTGGAACGAAGGCCACGGATGGAGCGGGCTGATCAGCTGCCCTGTGGCGTTGTCCGAGCTCGATGAATGGAGATCACACGAGCGCGCCAAAACGCTCACTGAGCCGCATCTTTCATCCACCGGAGGACGACGGGGCCAACCCGAGGGCCGGTGATTCTCTCGCACCACGCGACAAAGAAAAACAAACAAACAATAATAATAGGAAGAAGATGAACGAATACATCGCAGGGGACACCGTCGCGCACTCATTGGAAGCTATTGTTCCTTCATCACGGTTCTTCCGTGCAAACAGCGGTGTAACCAATTTCTTCTTTTATTTTTTGTATATGGTTTGTGCGAGCTCTAAACGAGATGCTTTGTCACGAAGAGGTTGCCTCCTGCTGATGGTAGAGTCATATTACTCGGGTGTTGACTTCAGTAATCCATTTTGTGCATGCGTGAAGTCATTTACGAAAGGTATAATTGCACTAAATGTCGTGCGTTCTTTTTTGTCTGTTTGCAGTTTTGGTGGTTTATCGGAATAATGTCGATTAAGTGCTGTTACTGCTTTAATATCAAGATACGTTCGCGATATATTCTTTTTTCAAGCAATAGCATTTTTTTTAGGCAAACGTTTTACCGGTTTTACATCGTAAAGATGCTGCTGCAACTTTGATTTCCAAATACCTTCGCTACTATTTTTTTCCATTTTTTTTCAAGCAACAGCATTTTTAGGCAGCATCACTTTTTTTAAACAAAAGTTTTACATCACAAAGGTTTTCGGAATGTCCTGAAATTACACCCCAAGAAACGCGGTGCATTACCTCTTATAGATGGCCGGGAAACACTCAGTAATATTGGCGTTCAAACTGACCTAGCTCGGGCATTTGAAATATTTACTGACAAGATAAAGATCTTCCAAAAACACGTCTCCACTCAGAAACTGACAACCCCACTCGAAAGCGAGCAATCACGCTGTAAACTCGGCAACAGCTTGTATCGCTCGCTGCAATTCTGGAAATAGAGACTTTACACCGTTCCAATCACGCGCACAGAACTCCCGAAAACACACGCATATACGCGCGGGCATGAACAAACAAACAACACAGACAAATAAACGACACAAACAAACACCACAAACAAACAAGAAAGCAAGTAAAAACAAAAAAAAAGAACGTATGAACAAGATGGCGCAGTCGCGACCGACATTGAATCGTTACGCATTCGTTTCGAAACGGTCCCGCTTCGCAACTTCCCGCTCCTGAGCAAGAGAGGTCAGCCCGCGCTCTTTAGATGCGCGCGGCGGACAAGCTGTCAGAGCGAGCGATCGCGTACGCGTCTCCGCTGGCCGGCGGGCACCGCCGATGCTGCGCCACAAAGACGTCGCGGCGTCCCACTCCTACCTAGTATGTGTACTACCAGCGCTTCCTCCCCGACGGGGACCACGCCGGCGCACTCACGCGGTTGTTACACGCACGATCGAACACGGCCCTCCGAGCTCCCTCTGCATGCTCGCTCTTTGCTCGGACTCGAAGATGCTCGCGCGCGGAGGCGGTTTCGCGGTCAAGTCGCCAATCGGAGACGACTTGCAAGTTCGAGGTCGTCCCGGTGAAGACCTCATTTCGACGCGGGCATAACTGGAAAGTGTAAACAGTGGCGGAGGAATTGAAAGAATAAACGAACTAGTTCGTGCGATTACGGTCGTCCCTCGGCCATATGAACCTCGAGGCATGCCTTCCTGTATAGCGGGCCTGCGGTGGTCAATCCAAGCCAGTCGTCTGTATACTGGAGCCACTAAGGCTGGAGTCGCACCGCTCAGACATCATGCAAAAGGCACGGTGTTTTCCGAAGACAGCATTTTCGAAGCATGTCACATGCTTGGAGCATGGCTGCAGACACTCTTTGTACGACCAATGTAACAAAACCGTCATACAAAAAAAGAAAAAGCACTGCGCTTGAAGCTTTCTAGTGTTATGGTGGCGCGTGCGAGATCCGATTCGGAGGACTGCTGCAGTGTTGTATGACACAGGGTGACGTTCGACCTGTTCACTTCACGCTCGCACACTCTGTCGCAAACGTTGGCTCGCTCGTCCCAGAGAAGCTGGGTAGATCATCCTGGTTCTGAGGCTTCGGTATACGTATACGCGGAGGACAACTTTTGCTTGCTGATCGTAGCACGAGCTTCCGTTTCTTTGACTGCATCGCGACACAAAGTTGTCGCCGATTAGTCTGCGTCTTCGCCATTCTGTCACTCTTTTTGGTAACTCGCGAACCGAAAAGTTGGACCTGTTTACTTTTCTGTATACGTCGAGGGTACACTATAATTGACTCGTCCGAAATGTCTCGTGCCGTCATTCATTTTGTTTTGTTTCGTCGGTACGTTGTCATAGGGAAGCTGGGAAGCTAGGTGTGCGGTTACGAATAACGGGGGCATGTTCTCGGCAGTAATTTTCTCCGAGAGACACGGATAAAGTAAGTCGAGCTCGTTTGAGCTTCGAAACGGCGGTTAAGTTGTTAACCTTTCTGGCGACATCTCCCAAGGTGATATTAACACCTACCGTAATAATTTATTTACTAAGCTGCAGTACATTTTCATAAAGCATGTTTTAGAGGTACCTAACAGCTTCGCCATTTGTGAGATGCTTGACACTGTTGAAGATCATGTTCCCAAACAGAAACACGATTTTGCTAGATGGCGTGACAGCTTCAGTGACCTTCTGCATCATGCTTGTATTCTTACGCTCGAGAGAATCTGGCCTCTTATCCTAGCTGACTACTCTGCACGGAGGGTTAAGGAATAAAAGTGGATAAAGTGATGAGTCCAAAATAAAAAGAAAAATAAATATTACTTAGAAAAAAAAACTATATATATATATATATATATTATTATATATATATATATACATAAATATATATATATATATATATATATATATATATATATCACACTACACACCGGGTGTTTCCATCATTATATATATATATATATATATAAACACCCAAGTGTTTCAGCGAAGACTGGCGAAAATTTCTGAAATTCGTGTATTCGAGTTAAAAAGATAATTTTCTCGGGACCACATTACTCGTGGTGGCAAAGGTCAGAAAGTGTGTAATTCTAATTAGTTTGATAATAACTAAAAATGAATAATTAACTTTGAATTAGTGAAAATCGACATATGGTTCCAATTAGGAACTTGCTGAGCGTCACGGGAAAACAATAAATCAGTAATTTTCAGAAAGACTGAGTGCGTGAGAAGCGTAGTAGCGCGCTAAAGTTACCACTCGTGGAGCAGGTACAAAGCTAGTGGTTCTGATAAGGCGCCCACGCGATTTTTTCGTCTGTCAACAAAGCCCCATCCTTGTACCCGCTTCATGACTGTAACTTTAGAGCACCACTACGCTTCACACGTGCCCAGAGATCTGATTTAGTAATTTTCGATGACGCTCAGCAAGTTTCTATTTGGAACTATATGTCGATTTCTACTAATTAAAAGTTAATTAGTCATTTTTAATTATTATTGAACTAATTAGTAAGCACCGCGCATTTTCTGACGTGCGCCACAACGAGTAATGCAGTCCTGTGAAAATTATCTTTTTTACCTGGAATACACTAATTGTAGTAATTTTTGTCAGTCTTTGCTGAAACACCCGGTATATATATATATGTGATTTCTTTTTTGACCTGTAGGGATGACGTTAACGGAATGTTCCCAAGGAATTGTATTTGTTCTTAATAAGAACCGCTGTACCAGGGGGTGCGTCTTGAGAAGCGATCAGAAGTCCTGAACGTTTTTTACACACTCTTCAGTGAAAGTTAGTAGCAGGAAAACGGGCAGGAAAACGTAGCAACAGAGGAAGCTAGAAGAAAAAAAAAAAGAGAAGAGGAAGGATATGATATCACGAACTGTTATCTCCTCATCACGCAGCCACAATTACAATTAGGCAACCCAGACAGGCGCGCGCCTTTCTTCTGAACTTCTAATGGTTTATGTTGCGAAGTGCTACGCTTTAAATCTGCCCCACAGATTTACCGCTATCAGAAGCCGCCGCCACCCGCGGAACAATCCCAATCTCGCCCAATTTTGGCAACCCTAATAGCTTTAATATTTCCCCGCCATCGATACAAAGCATTTCCCAAGAAGATCTATACGGCAGTGGGGCGGACCACACAGTTCTTTTGCGGACGAATCGCCGCCTAATTAGCGGTCCGCGGGTCGGGTGCGCCGCGATGTAGATATCGCGCGCGATAGACAGGCACGGGCGTGTACCCTAGGCATGTACCCACGTGCCCACCGATCTCATCGACCCAACATGCTCTTCATATAAGCCACGAGGAGGAAGCAAGCGTTTCCCCGTCGTGATCGGTGCTGATAACGTTCGGTCCAAGAAGCAGGGAGGGGTTGGCTAATTTTAGTAACACCGCTAACGAGAGACGGCGCTAACGAAATACCCGCGCTGAGAAGACGCTTCATTTCTTCTCGGGGCTTTTCCGTAACGATTCCCCCGACACGAGGTTGCGGCTGTCGTGCATGGCCGGGATCTGTTTTATGTAGGCTGATCGTGCCGTCCGTCCGTCCGTCCGTCCCCTTCTTTGCTCTGTCCCTTTGGAACGCTCTCCCGGATGCACAGCGCCGGGGGCTGCAGCTACTCGCGAGTGCATGCATGCATGCATGCCAGCGCACCGATCGAGTTGTATCTATAACAAGAAGGGACCACTGCGAGTCTGATTGCCTCGTTTCGGCTTCCTCGCGTTGCGTACAGAAGAAGGGGGCTTCGCTTCATTAGTCCGGGCAGATGCGCTGGCTGCTCGCCGGCAAGAGCCTCGGATGCTCTACAAAGGCGTTTTCGGCAGTCAGAAACGGGTTCTCGACTTTAGATTCGTTTCGAGTGTACGCTCGGCCAGATACCGCAGCAGGAAAATTTTGACGGGTCGCTTCGTTCATTCGCACGTGCGCGCGGCGTCTGCTTGAGTTTGCGGGTGTTCGCGTTTGTGCGTTTGTGTATACGTTTATACGGCCTGAACTTCGTCCGCCTCAACGGGCGACTTGTCTCCCAGCTGTAGATGAGCAATTTAGCCGCGGTGCAGTATACAACCGCTAGCCCGGGGTCCTTAACGTGCACCACGCAGTAGTGATACACGACCGCACGCCGGTATACGATGCGAGCAACGGAAGGGGAAAAAGTTAGCTTCTAGCAATTAGTCTGCCCATGAAGCGCTTGCTGCACTCCCGGGTGGCAAAGTGTGTTTATCTCTCTTAACCATACCCTGTTGCAGCTAAAGAAACGCGGGACAGGCTCCTCCCACTACACTCGCCACCCTTCCCACTTTAGCAGAACGAATGCTAGACAGAGGAGACGAGTGGACTCGTCTCCCTCCTCGCCTCCTTTCCAGCGTTCGCCCTGCTAAGAGCTGAAAGAGTTGAACGTTTTTCGGGAGGAGATTGTCCTGCTATTCTAACCTGAAGCAGAGTATAGTTGTTTGGGATGCGAGTACGTTCCCAATTAGGCACTGTATAGACCAGGGGTGGCCAGGCTGACCCGGCCTAAGAGCCGCAAGCAAAACCACGATACTTCCAAAAGCCGCGGGGGGGGGGGGGGGGCACAAACTTTTGTCCAGTGCAATAATCGAAACTCGAAGTTTCAATCTATCCGAGTCAAAACCAAACCGCAACCTGTCTTTCGATTCAAAACGTTCCCGGGAAAGGGGGGGGGGGGGGGGCAGGGTAGTAGGGTGGGGGTGGGGGTAGGGGGTAGGCAGGGGAAGGAGCCGCGAGCCGCACTTCAACACGCGAAGAGCCGCATGTGGCTCGCGAGCCGCAGCTTGGCCACCCCTGGTATTGACCTTTCCGAAAAGCACCTTCTGCGCGCTGCCGTCTTTGTCTGCTGGGCTGTGGAACGCCTTCTGGGCATGCGCTGTGGCTCCGTTGTGCGGTATATCAGACGCTGTGCATGCGTCCACCTCTCAGTGACTCAGCATTGTTTGCCCCGGGTAAAAAGCGCTGAAAAGATCTACACTTCGTTTCAGCTTAAGTCCAATCAAGTAGAGTCAAAAGTATTTTCTGCTTATTATTATGGCACACTTGACTTAATAACTCTCTTGAGCGTGCTTTTCTTGAATATTTAGCGCACACTTTGCGATATCCACCGTTTCACAATTCAGATTGTTCCTGTCGCTTGAGTGACGCCAGCTGGCTCTAAGGGCGACGGCCTTGTCTCACAAACCGTGTGGTTTGGGGGCGTAATCACCGTAATCCCGAAGTCGGTGCACGTGTTCCGCAAGGCGACCCACCGACATCCCGCCCAATCATGAGCGGAACGTTCGTGACTGTCTGGAGGTTTTTGGGACTTCCTTTTCCTTTACGCGTGTTTTGTTCGAGTGAACCCCTTTCTGTGCTTGCGCCAGCTGTATTGTTTGGCGTGGTCAAACTTTCGGCCACTTCCTTCGCGCCCAAATATTCAAGTTTCAAGCAAGGACACGCGTAAAACAAGGGGAAAAAAGGGGGGGGGAGGTTGACAAATGATAGTAATGGTAACGTAAAGCAAAATAGATACGTACAAAAGGTTAGGGCTCATAGGAGCTGGTGAAGGTTTGACATCGTTCCTTCCCCAGTCTCGGGGTTTGTCTTTAATTATATAAATAGATATATCTGTCTAAAAACATTTTCCTGTGCCGTTATGTATTGTTTACTCGAAGACTACTCATGTCAGAAGTGAACTAATGCTTGTCCCATGTTAGAAATATTCGCACTTCCATTAGTGGCGTGGATGCAGATCTCTTTCGACGAGCAGCACATGATCCAAACGGTTTCATGCGGTTACTTCTTAGTCTAAAACTATGGAATAGTCTAAAATGAGCGAAGGACATCACGTACGTCCGAGGGGAGAACAGAGGACAAATCCAGACTTCAGGTGTGACCGCGCCGGCCTCCGACACGTGACGTTAAGAACCCAGAACTATACGGCCTTTTCCTCCATAAGTGGGTGTTACGCTTAGCCACCGAGGTTGCCTACCCAGATAATTAAATAAGCTGTCAGCGAAATTAGAACTTTAAGTAATCAACAGACTGGAATCTATTGACAACATCTTACCATCGAGAGATAAAAAGAAGTAAAAGACAACAACATTGAATCACAGGTGGGTTTAACCCTGACCCGGAATCATCCTCGATGCAGTCCTTAGGGTAGGCATGAATTCCGCGAAACGCGCTGGGGGCTACAGGGTACGCCGAGTGGAGAAAACACTCATTACGAGCGAGCGAGTCGGACCCGGCCCTATCCTTCGAGTCTGTTGATTCGTCCCCTCGCGAGTCGTCTCCAGTGGGAAGTCGAGGCTCCTCGGGTCGCGCTAAGTGCACACGAGAGCGGGCATCTTGTGGGATGATGATGGTAGACGCACCAGGGGCGCAAGGACGCCCCGACGCACCAGTTTGTTTGCTCGCGAGCAGCTGCCGCCGCTCGACGTGTTTGTGTATGTGTGTGTGACCGCGATTTGTTTAAGTGCACGCTTGGCGTTCTTTTGACTCACTCGTGACTCACTGTTGACAGTTTTTCCTTTTTCTCTTTGCAGGTAAGTTGGAGTGAATCGCTTACTTCCTCGTTCTCTCGGAGGGGTGAGTGAGTGGTGATGAGCTTGATTGTCTTTGGTCGGGTTTCAACCTGCGCAACTGCTCTGCACACACGCACGCTGCAGGTATTCGTTCTTTCTCGCCAGCGCAACCACTGCAAAAAGCGCGCGAAAAAAGAAAAGAAAAGAAATTGCGGCAATAGTTTGGTTACACGTACCTGTCAAAATCGTCATACGTAGAATACGTTCTTGGGTTAGTAAGTCTCGGTGCAATCGTTGATGTACCGAGACCCATACCGCGACTGCGACGAGAACGCCATTGGTTGTCGCTGTGGTCACGTGATCGCTTACGCCATCCCATGGCGGTGTGGCGCCACCTGCGAGGGCGACTCTGCTGCGGCGGTGACACTATTACAACGTCCACCAAAGTTTGGGAAGTACCAAGTCAACGGAGTCCGTTAGATTTGATGGGCGATATCTCTCCCGCCAAACCTAGCAGACGGTGGTCGCATGACCGCGTCACGTGACGGCCGTCACGCTGATTACGTCACTTCGGTGTCGCTTCTCCGCGTCGCTTTTCTGAGCCGCTTTTTGCATTGGCCTTTATCTACATTGTCTCGCGATATACTCTACGTTAAAAACTTTTTTTTTTTCATAACGTTGGTATTGCGGCACTAGAGACTTTAAAAGAAATATATGTGACAACTGTGATGTCTTAAGTAATTGAACACTAATCACTCAAGTTAAAAGAAGTAGCCGGTGCCGCTATGTCGGAAACTAATCTCTCCATTCAATTTATTTTATCAGTTCTTTAAAAAAATGAAAAAGAAATAAAACATTTTTTTAAGCCTATGGAACCGTTGATTGTATGCCGGCATAAGATCGAAGTGATCTGAATGCGTGTGCAGGTAATCTTAAGTTAATTTCGAAAGCGATTTTGTAGTCTTGTGCGAATAGTGGATTTTGAGTTCGAAGGGAATAGTGGTTTTGGCCGAATATTTTCGGTTCGAATCTCGAATAGTTTTTCCACGCCTTTCACTACCATAGCATACTGCTTAGACGAAAACCCAGCTAAACTTGTGAAGGTTGTTCCACTTGTTCATTTATAAGCCAAGTTTAATTTATCTATATTTATGAACTGTGACCTCAGAAGGCCTGATGCCTTGGGATGGTAAGTAAACGACGGGTTTGACTTAAAATGAATCCTATAGAAATGGCCGACTATACCCAGTTGAGTGAATTTACAAATCTTAAATATTCTTTCATTAATTTCGAGTTAAAAAGAATGAATCGCGCATGATGGACGCAGGTTGTAAGGGCATCTCTGCCTAACGTAGACTCTTGCAAAACAGTCAGTTTAATTTTGAAACTTTTACTACAATGTGGATACTATACACGATTCACAAATTTTCCATCTTATTTTCATATACAGCCGGCACGCGTGCACCATCCGGCTTTGAATGCATGGTTTTCTTCCAAGCACGCAATTGCGATATTCATACTCCTTTAAATGTTTGTAGCGACGGGTCACCCCGTTGAGTGCGCTTCTTGCCGAGCACCGATGTAATGCGGAGAAGCAACACCCGCGGAGTTCGCTTCCGCGGGTATTGCTTCTCCGCTGTGCACCGGTGCTCGGTAAGCAGCGCACTCAACGGGGCTAACCCGCCGCAATCAACTCTTCGAAAAACGCTTATAGTGCAGTTCTTCTCGAAGCGAATATCGAATAGTGTATTATTCGAAACTACTATTCGAAGTTTCGAATATTCGCACAACCCTACAATTTTCGCCCCGACGCCAGACGTCTGAATGGCGCACGGATCTTGGGAGGCAAGCCTCGTTCTGGCCAACTGATTGAGCAAGAATATCACGTAATAACAATTCGTTTTTCTTTCAATATTAAGTGCATGAAAGAGGATTGCCGCAGTTCGACAGTTTGTCCGAACGAAGGCCCTCTGCACTCAGCAGTATTGACTGAGTCGAGTGTCCCGTGTCAATAAAGCGCCGAAAGATGTTTTCGTTCATCTATTATTTCCTACGCACCATGTGGCGGTTCTCTCACGCTTGCACAGCGGTCGAGCACGCGAAGCGTCCACGCTCTCGATACGAAACACAATGAAGGTCAGGAGAGCGTTCTAGCTTTAGGAGCTGCTCCCACGCGGTTCGGGACACTCAATAAGTGCCTTCCAAGGCTTTCACATGACAATCATAGCTTTCGCTGTCATTTTGTCTCGAGGGTGTTTAAACACTTGAGCTTTCATCCCCAACTTTCTTGTACGTCAACGCCTCAGGCGCATGCATTAAAATTAGAATTTTTACTAAACAACAACAAACATCGCAATGTTCCCCGCGAATATTTGTATAACAGTCATAAAAAATGCGGAGAGCAAGTCGTCTGCTTCTTGCGCAGGAGTTGCGGTGACGTCAGAACGACGCCGAGCTCTGATTGGCTTTGATTGAAAGGATAGTGGGTAGACCTCAATGCTAGATGCCTTTGAGGTCTACCCACTATCTTTATTTCAATCAGCCAATAAGAGCTCGTCGTCTCTGACGTCATCGCAACCTCTGTGCAAGAAGCAGACAGAACTTGCGCTCCGCATAAGCAGTAACTAAACTTATGGACGCGTATAGTTTTTATTCCACAAATCTACATATTCTTTCTTTGCATTGAATTTTATGATTACGTTCACAAAATTATTCATTTCTGCTTTTCTTGACAAAATATCGTAATGTTCCCGAGGACATGTTGCTCGGGTATCATAAAACGCCAATCAATTAGAAATCTTAATATTTGCTTGAAATCCTTTTATTCCACGGAATGTACAAGAAAGTTGGCCATGCCTAAACGTTACCCAACAGTCATCTTGGAGATGAACGGAAAGTGGCGACATAATAAACTGACACACACTAAAAAAGCGCTTACTTTATACTCCGTTTAGTCTCATTTACTGCACCGGACGCTAAAGGAGCCTTCCCAGTCGACCATTGCATTGCGAACGTCGCTGCGTTCCTGCCGAAAGTCAGGTGACACTCACACGGTATTGGATTGGCTCCGATGGTCCGTAGCGTGCTCTGCACAGCAATCGTAAAGCGAAGGGGAGTATGTGTATATGCAGTGCAATCCACCTAGAACGATAATGACGAAAACTCGAAAATTTAATCTTTATAACCGGGTACCGTTGTATCTGGACTGGAAACTGATCGTTTCTAGTCTAGAAACTCTAGAAACTGATCGTTATAAGCGGTACATCGTTATATGTGATATCGTTATAAGTGGATTGCAGTTATAGTCAGAGACAGCTTAAGCCGGGGTCACACTGCTCATACAGAAGACAGTCTGCAAACACGAGTCACCGCAATATCCGTGGTTCGAATGCCGCGTACGCCAAGTTTCTCTTCTGAACTCATTGCCATGCGGTATTCGAAGCACGGATCTCGCGGTAACTCGCGTTCGAATCTGTTTACACAGTCTTTTGTATGATGCACAAGCAGTGTGATCCCGGCTTTACGAAACGCGGGACAGGTGACCAATCCCGCGCATCTTAAATCGCTTCGTAGCCAATGAGAGCGCGGCATTAGCCGATAAGCGACGCCAACTAACCAATCACGAAGCCGGAGACACAATAGGCCACGCCTCGTGTTTCTTAAGTTGTCGGTGACTGGAGTAGGTTTGCTTGGGCGGAGTGGGAACATTCGGAGATGCGCCCCGTATACACGATGTAAAACCGAATCATTCGCGCAGCCCGTTCGGTGACGACCGCAATAGAAGCAAGGTTGTTTCAGAGCCGGTGCCGCACAAACAGCGATCTCTATGATTAGGGGAAGGGGGTGAGCTTTGGAACTCGCACCATTTCCGGCCGGAAGGCTGCCCTTTGTCGGTTGAACTTGGTCCGAGAAGAGAGCCCGCCCTTCCTCCGGCGTGCGCAGGCAGACACAAAAGGATCGGGCCGTCTCGCATGGAAATTTTTTTCCAAATGTGTTTCCGTAATGGCGCGAGCCCTCAATACCTTGGCCCTTTCTTTGCAGGTGTCGGGAGCGACACCGACAGGTGAATCGAGTGCTCATGCTCTCTCCTCCCACCTAATGTGGCCCTCGAGTTCAATATGAGGCTGGGCACGCAACGCTTTGAGCCCCAACTCGTCTTATTCATACGAAAGTTTCCCGGTGTCCATAAAAAGAAAAGAAAAAGAAACGGTTGAAACTGGCGGGCCAAATGAGGGATTCTTTTGTTCGTTAATTCCTTCATAAAACAACAACACAAAAAGTTTCTGCCGTTTTTCCGAGGTCGTTAGAGCGTGATAATGGAGCAGTATGAGTTAGTTAATTCGACTCTCGAATTGAATCGCTGCGAACTATGTGACTTGATTAGGCTTCAAGGCCTGTTTCATGTTTAGTTCCCTTTTGACGTGAAACTGATTTAACTCGATCTAACAACTGAAACAACAATTTTTGTGTGTGGTAGTAGGACTGCAACCGAAATTACTTTCGGCTTTATGTTTACTTTCCATTGATTTTAGGTTTACTTAGATGAAAAGAGAGAGAGAAAAAGTGAGGTCAAGAAAAAGAGAAATGGCGGAAGTCAACGAATCGTTCTAATTGGCTGCTCCACTAGAGCAGGCGCGACACTGTCGAAACATAAGAAATTACTGGAAACTGCATGAGCTGCGTCACTGACAGTTTAAGAAACGCCGGGCGACGTTTATTATGTTTACGATTCTTGCTTCGTGATTGGTTCTTCGGCCTTCTTATCGGCTACTTCGGAAATCGCCTTGGTTTCATAGCTATGATAAGATTCCCGAGAGTCGCCACGCCACGGTATTTCTGGCGATTTAAACGAACAGTCACATCAGGCTACGAGGCTATCTCATTTTCAACAGCGAAGAAAGCCAAGGTCACAAGTGCTCGTCTAAATACACGTCTGCTTTCCGGTATCTGGAGGGTGGGTGTTCTGCCCTTACAGGCCGACTTCCGGAATGGTATAGGTACGCAGTGCATTGCGCACTCTTCACGTGCTAGTGTTTTTCCCCTTTCATTTCTTTTCTTTATTTTTTTTTTCATATCCTTACCAGAAAATAATGAAGAGCGTTCTTTTTTTCTCCATTCCGTTTTTTGTTATTCTGTTTCCTAATAAACCACTCGTTAAAACGCGGTAGCGCCAGGCACGATATGGTGCACGACAAACAACGTCACTAATAAAGTTCTGGTGGACGTATAGAATAAATTGGTCGTTGCGGAAGATGAGTGAATAACCGACTTAACTGCTTCCATGCGACAACGAAATGTAGGCTGTATTTTAGTAAGGCAGGATTTTACTTTCTTTGTCTATGTGTTTCATCACTTAGTACGGCCACGAGGTATTTAATATTTATCATATATCACAAATTAAAAACAGACCCAGGAGTTGTGTGAAGTTATGCCGTTGTTTTCGTCGTTTATTAGAACGCGATAAAAATAATTGTGTGCAGAGATCGACATTTTAAGAGACAGTTCTTTAGGATAGCTAAATTTCGATTGTTGACTCGCTTCGTCGGACAAGCATATTGCGCAGTATCTATAGGCATTGAGATAGGTATTCAGAAACGCAGGACTTGGCTCAATAAGATTCATGCTTCGTGATTCGATCTCTGGACGTTCATTATCGAAAATAAGTGATTTATAGATAGATCTCTACAACGTGGACATATATATGATGTATACATATATCTACAGTCTACATATATATAGCTATATATATATATATATATATATATATATATATATATATATATATATATATATATATATATACTTTGGGTGTGTAAGTTCGATCCATTCTCATTTCCTCTCCTGAAATGGGAGGAAATAATTCCACTGAGCAAGCCGTGCCATTCTTACGTTTCGTCGTGTATGCATCTCAAGGACTATCATTCGTGAACGGAAGGCAAGGGGAGGGAAAACATTAGACCAACAAAGTATAGATGACATGGCACGCACGTACCTCTATTGGCATCGGAGCGAAAAGAAGATATCAGGTTTCGGGCTCAGATTTCGTGTTGTTACAGTGACAATTTTTTTTTCTGGGTGAAAGGGTTATCAGATTCGCGCCACACAAGGGCTAAAAAGCAAACAAAAAACGAACAAACAAACAAAGAAACAAACAGAAACCTTCCTCTTGATTCCTACAATTTCGGCCACGCGGTGTTATTTTGAGAAGCACGCACGGACAGTGAGCTTTTGCCGCGATTTTAGGGCCATTGCGAGTCAATCGTCCTGTTTTCTTACTTATTAAATACAATAATCAAATACGAGGAAATCCACCGCCCCCTCAGCCGCTCTGGTTGCTGATATAAAGCGGGTAGGCGTAGGTTATACTCGGTGTGAACGTTATTTGCGCTGAAAATGAGGTAGGCAATTCTTCACATGCACCTACACGATATTATATTTAGAAACAGGTGGTTATTTCGGCACATCTGTTATAATTATCGTGTTGTACTAATCATTTCATGTTCCCCGCGTGTCCCCACCGCCCGACGACAAGAGCTGCGTGAACTGCTCATCGGGCAGCGGAAGATCCGATTGAAGTGAGCTTAATTATGGCAATGTCTTCGCTGTAAGCTTCACATTTTGGACGCTCGATGTCGTCTGCTCGGCTGTAGTTATTAATGTATGTATTATATTCAAAACAGATGCACATTTCACTGCAACCAGAATTCTACTCCACGTCGCAGACATTGCCGACTTCTATCGCACCAGTATGCATTTACATAACAGCACGAGAGACACAGTGCCGCGTGACCAGACTGTCACGTTTAAACTGAATCTACTCGCGCGCTTTCGTCGTTAAGAAAGTTCAGATTAATGCGGCACTGGCTTATAAACCGAATTAATGCTGCTTAGTAAAGTATGCTAACCCTGAGGTGTGCAAACAACGCATCTGAAGCTGACTCCGCGGTGCGTGTCTCACCTTCGGATAAGCCGAGAGCGAACCGTAAGCTGAAATAAGTGCAACGAGGAAACAAAGCGCGGACATCCAGCCGCGAGGCCTCGTGTTGTCTTGCAGGAGCGTCCGCTCAGGTTAAAAGGATTATCCAGGATTGCGAGAGAATATACTCCGCCGGGCGTTCGTCGTGGGAGACCCGGTCACGCTCGCTTAGGCACTTGTTTTTGTAGCGCACGGCTATCCTCAAACACGGGACCGTGTGCTAATGTTCCTGGTGAGCCGGAAACTTCGTATTGTTTCGGAGCAGTACCGTAAACAACCTCAAGCCATGGAAGACTGGCTCTTTTACGGCGGTCACGAAGACAGTTGGAGACAGCATCGAGTACGAATACTTGCGAATATAACGCTGCAAGACGTCGGCATTGATAACGAAAATTGACAGGACATGGCTAACTGCAGCAGCGTTTTTCAGTGTGCTGTTGTCTCACTGACACTGACAAACCCCGATAGTGGTGCGTACCAATGATATAATGAGATGGTCGCCTAGCAATGATGTAATGAGACGACAATGCCAACAGTTGTACGTGCCAATCAGTAGCCAGGAATATTTTTCGGGAAGGGAGGAGGGGGGGGGGGGCTGAGCTGTAGCTGGGGTGTTCATGACTGTGGGTGTGGAGAGGGGAGGGGGAGGGGTCAAAATACATGTGTATATTATAGAGTCGGCTGCGTTTCGGTGGGAATGGGGGCCCCCTTCCCCCTGGCTACGCCCCTGGTGCCAATGATGTAATGAGGCGGTGGCCTGACATTCCGAAATGCGAATACACAGCTTAGAAACGGCCACTCCCTCCGCTCTCCCGAAAATCCACATGGATGGGCCATCGGGTCGATCTACAAAAGCCAATCAGTCGAGTGACGAGACCCATTGCGCTTTGGTCGAAGGCTGATCTGCCGTCGAATAAATACATCAAAAACAACTCTTTTGACTGGACCCTCCCAATGACGGATTGTTTTACTAAAAGCGGGCGGCAGCATTGCGAATTTAATTTTGTTTTCGCGGTTTCTTTTTATTCAAAAATAGCCAGACGTAAAGTCAGTAAGGCATAGACACTATCTATGCAGGGTTCCACCAAACCTTGTTGGCATACACAACGAGAATGACTCTACCGGCGACTTTTATTATTATGCCTCAACGTCACCGACGTGGATTGAGCGCACGTGCTCTTTTAACAAGTGTACGCAGTGTCCAAAAAGTTCATAGTGTCTCTTCCTTGCCGCTGCGAGCTGAGTTTTTCAAATGCTCGCATAGCGCGACTCAATTCCCAACGTTTTTGTCATTAAAAAAAATGAAAATAAAGGGAGGTATGGGAATGTCGTGGGAATGATAAAGAGATGTTGTTCGAGAGAAACATCTTAATTGGTTATTTTAGAAGAGGCAGAGTGCAAAAATAAAGAAATACCAGAAAAGTAAAAAAAAACATGAAAAGATAAAGAAAAAGCGTGGGTGGGGCTCCAAAAAAAGAGCGAAAGGCCATTACAAAAGTGCTAAGTACGCTACTGCTGGAACTTTTGTGGTCCCTGGCTTCATCAGTCTTGCATCCAGGCCTGTGCTTTGAGGTGCTTAAGCCATCACCTTTAGATGTCTTGGACGAAGCAGTCCCGACGGATAAATAGTGTAACGAGCCTCGGGCGAAGTGAGATAAATCTTCATGAAACATTTCGATAGGTCTTGACGGTTTTCCGTGTATTTGTCACAGTCCACAAGGACGTGGTTGATGGTCCAATTCGATGCTACGTCGAGTAGCTCTGGGGCCGCTGAGGGTTGTTTAACCTTAGGGAACAAATCTATCTCGTAATTTATCTTGAATCAGTGCAGTTGGATTATTCTTCAGAGTCGCGGACGTGCAAAGTAGCCACGTTTTTTGTCAGATGGAAATGTGGGGATTCTCCTAGGATTAGCATCTCTTCCGCGCCAGCAGTGAAGCCCAGCCACGCTCGTTTCTTGAGGCTCTCCCAGCGGATCCAGAAGTACAAAGGCCTTCCCGTTCCGCCAGGAATTCCACCCTGCAGCAACCGGAGAGAAATGAAAAATCCGGTCATCCGGCAGCACCGCACGGATCCACCAGTGCCCCCCCCCCCCTTGTCCCCGCTCCCCCTTTTCCGGAAACACTGCGAGAGAAGCTGGCAAAAATTCATATAACTCGGTCGGGGGAAGCAGCGCAGCATCCGAGCAGTCGTGTCTCTCCGACTCGCATTCCGGCCCGCAGGCTGGCGAGATGGTCGGTCGCGGTGGGTTCCGTGCCATTGAGCCCGCTACGCGTATACCAGGAACAGAAAGAAGGAGCGTCCTTGCCGCCTTTGCATCGCGCGCCGCCCCCTTCCCTCGCCCCCCGTCCCAGCTGAGCCTACTTCGCGTCGGTCCTTCTGTCGCCAATCTGATTGACTCGTCTCGCCAAACTGGCAATCAGGCCGGCGAGGTTGCTGTGTCCCTGCAAGGACAAGGCTCTCAAAGGACACAGGTGGCGAACGATTACTGTGCGCGACTATCCTTCGCGTAACAAGCGCGCCAAGGACGGGAAAGCTCTTTTAACCAGTTTCACGGATGCGCTTTATTTTGTTCTCGAAGATATCGAAACGTTGTTCGTCCGTTTGTTCTAGTACCTTCCACTTTTCTATTGTTTACATCATGATGCACTTCCGTTAGCTCGCCCGCGCGTTAACTCTCCGCGTTTTTAATTGTTAGCTAGGTGATTCCCGCTTTAAACGTTATCGAATAAAAAGTACTGTTTTCGTTTCTATGGCGTGTCGTGACTCTTATTCTCGTTTTTATCAATCATATAATATGTAGGATTAAGTTCCTGGGTCTGCACTTGAGCGCTGCAAAGACTGGGGACACAGAAGCCGAGAAAACACGTTTAGCGTCACAATGCGGCCTGGGAACTGCGGATGCGGTCAGTGCACAACTTGTGCATGCTGGCGTATCACTCGTTAATTTGGACGTGCACTGCCATTAATTATATAATAATGCAAAGGCTACATTAAGAATTTCGAAACTTTGATGATCCGGTAATCAATTCGGAACCTCGGACTCCATTCCGGTTTTAATAAGACTGCCTGCAAAATTTATGAGTTTTGAGTACCTCGTCAACATGATCGATATCTGGACGATTAAAGTTCACTGATGAGGTGTCATCCGTGATTCGAAAGTGTACCAGCAATGAGCATTTCACTGAAACGTTTCTTCTGCCGTGCAGGACGAGAGCAAATAATAAATCGTTCAACTAATATTAGAATCGAATAATCTCCCAATTATTGTTTTCCCGTACCTGTAAAATAATGGCGAATCTTAGCTAATCTTGTTTTCGCAGAACGATATTGGCATCGGGACACTCCGAAGTATGCATGTTAGAAGCACGCACCTCTCCGGAGCGGTGTCAGGCTCCAGAAACTATAGTCGCTAAAGTTTCACGGGTGAAATAAAAGGAAGGGAACTTCACGGAGAACAAATCTCAAATGAAATGTCAAAGGCACATATAATCGAAATCAGAAGTTTGAAGGCTTCCACTCCAGATATCGGTCGCATCTCTCTGCGGAGGACAGGAATAGGGTCGTCATCTTGCAAAGACGCCCCCGTCGTAGCAGCTGTTTTATTCTTTCCATTCGCGAGTCTGTTTTCGCTTTTCCTTCAGAGCCTGTCATCTGGAGTAGCGGGGCGACCATATTTACAACCATGCGCTGGGTGTTATTAATTCTCGGCGTGTACCCGACGCACCGCCATGCAGCTGCTGCCTCGCGCCGAATGTTTGGCGATAAGCTTCGTCGTAAAACGTCGGAGCTTTTGTGCCTGAGGTAGCGGGCGCAGAAATGGCACCTATACCAGGAAAATGTGTGGTGACGTGAAAGGCATCGAACACTCGGCGTCCGTGGCTTCTCTGGAAACGCGTAAACAATAAAAAGAACGAACGAAAAGGACGTAAATATGACATAGAGATGACGACAGGGGTAGATGGGACGAAGGACAAACCCTCGGCTATCTCTGGTTTGTTGCTTTGACGCGGTGATTTAGTTGACATTCAACACTACATCGACGTGATCAGGGCAGCGTAATAATGATTTCACCGTTGAATGCGGTTTGATCGATCATATGCGCCGAGAACGGGGACGTCAAAGCGCCGAGCTCTTGTTCGAATGTTTGGTGGTAGGACTAGAGGTAGATGCTTTGACTCCGTGCACTCGTCGAATGCGTTCGAATGCGAGATCCGAACGTCGGACGCCAGCGTTCTGCGTTCTAACGTGTTCGACGAGTGCAGTGGAGTCAAAGGCTGCTACCTTTAGGTCTACCCACTAATCATTCCAACCAGAGATCGACTTCTGACGTCCCGCTGTCGCCTCCTCCTCTCCCTCAGTTTCTTGGCACATTGTTTTTCCTCAATAAATAAGGGGACACGCAACACAACAGCAAAACTCAGTCCACGTTACGCTTTTGGAACTGGGACCTGCGTCATGACTGTGATGAGGTAAGCTATACGGTCGGCGGATGAGGAACCATCAGTCTGATCTTCGCTTTATCGTTAATCACTCCGATGGTATTGTCTTCCTCATCTGGGAACAAACGCACACTCTTTCTCTCTCTCTCTCGTGCGTGTGTGTGTGCGTGCGTGTCTGCTGTCTATGTGTAACTACGATTGTTTTTCCGTCACTACTTAGGAAAGTACAGACGGATCATCCGCCCGACATTGTAATATCGATAAGGCATAAAGGCGGACTAGTCGGTAGGTAGTTTAAGAGTGAAAACACTTAAAAATAACGAAGGAACCAGAGAACGATCTAACGCTCCGTGTGTGCTCCTCATTGTCTTGTTCTGTCATTTTCTGACACTGTCTCACTCATAAATTGTAATATGAAACGTAAAGAAACAGACGACAATGGAGCGAGGAACAGAAACACGGTTCCTATGTTTTTTTATAAATTTTATTATTTGTTTGTTTATATTTGTGTAGTGCGTTTTCAGCTGACGTCAGTCCGCCATTTTGTTGTTAGCCCCAACCACATGAGTGGCTGAAAACGAGCGCTGCGCAGCGGTTTCCATAGCAACCGCCGCGCGACGTCCGTTTTCGTCCCTCATGTGTTTGGGGCTTTAGATGGCAGCGCGATGAAACTTGCAGGCCTCCGTGCACAACGTATTTGATGGCCTCAGATGAATCCTCGGAATGCATGCCTTCGGCACGCGCCAGACGGCTCGTGGCAACAAAATGGCGGACATAATGGAGGGCAGGGGAAGGTGACACGCTATACGTGACCGGGCGTAGGCTGTTCACCTGTGAACTGGACGTGACTGGTTTTCGGGGGCGTGTTCGTGTGGCCTGGGAGACGTCCCATGCCCGCACGCCCCCGGGACACACGCAGCGGGCGTTTCAGCAGCTTCTGCTTCAAATTACGGACCCCAAATATAACGGATGGGTCCCGGCAGGGTCGGCTCGGCGCGCTCTCCGCCGCCGGCGGCTCACGGTGGACAGCGCGCTACCCTACGCCAGTTCACTGGGCCGTAAACGAATTTCTGCCCGCTAAGTCGGGATAGGGGCGCTCTCTTAAGTTTAATGAAGTGGTCGCGCCATTTTGATTACGCATCGACGCGGGTCGCTTCGCGAGGGCCGTTTCGTAACTGAGTGTTTAGCCGCCGTGTGTAGAAGACTCGAAATATTTCGGCGTAGAAGGAGCTGCATATCATAGCCATCAGATGATGTATTCAGCGAACACCCAAACACAAGACATACGGTCACATACCTTTGGAGTGTCTTTAGTGCTATTATTAACTTGTCCAGTGCGCTCGTGGCTGTTCCAATTCTTTCAGGGATGAACAAAATCAAATCAAAATTCAATGAAAAAAAAAACATTTTAATATCCGTGTTTTACGACACGCTCAAAGGTCGTCAGTACGAATGCCTTTAGAGAGTCGGCGAATCAGCTGGCGATCTCGACTTGCCATCGAAAGATCGGTGAGCGATGTGTACCGCAAATGATTTCCTTCAGTTCGCGATTCGTCGGCCGGGTTCGCCCTTTGGATACTCGTTGGGCGACATGTCATTACGGAAAGCGCTTGAGAGAACAGTCGCGGGACGTGAAGCGCATTTACTGAACGTCGCAGTGGCCACATATGGTTCCTACCGGTAAGCGAGCTTATTTTCGACAACGGAGAGAAACGGTACAAGCAAAAAAGAAGCTAAAGAACGAGATCGGATGCCAAGTTTAGAGACGAAATTCTTCCGACATCACTGTTTGTGTTGCTGTCGGAGTTACCGTCACTTCGTCAATGGGGGCGTTGATCGGAAGTATACCCGAATGTATAGATGCCCCGTAGGAAATTATAGCACAGCCAAAACCGAACCCTCAGAACGCTCCACCGATCCCCGAAACATCATACGGTAAAGAGAGACAAAGCGAAAGATGACTCGGCCGTGTCAATCACAGCTGGCGTGCGTCATCGAAGCACGTAACCGCGCGGCGAAGAAAACGAACACTCTCACGATTTGATCACCGCGTTGACCTCGCGATTCCGCGGCTGAATTGTCCGCAGCGCCTCACAGGGGGAAGGGGGGGGGGGTACCGTCGAGACTTAGGCGGCGACTGCTCCAGATCCATCAGTGCGAATGAAACCTATCCATCAGTGCGTCCGTTGAAGCAGCGGCGGCGAGGCGGCGATTCGCGTGTGATTACCCGCCTGGGAAATGCACGCACGCACACCTTTGAGCAGTCCTCACAGCTGGTGTTTAGAGAGAAAGAGAGAGAGAGAGCTGTCGCGACGAGGCAACGGGCGTTGAGCGACGGACGCCATGACCGAAGCTCCTGTTCAGCCCGGCCCCCGTGTAGTTGTGTCAGCAACGCCCCGTGACACTGAGCGCTGCGGACGCTACCAGCCATCTCAGGCAATCCAGGGGCGTAAGCTTGTCACGTGTATCTGTGCTCCGGGCCTCACTGCGCCCCTCCCGAAGATCACGTGACGCGGCATTGGATTTTGCTGGGATGGCCTGCAGAGTCGGCGGCGGTCTAAGGTGGAACACACGCTATAGTTCTCGAATGTCCGCACAGACGCGCCGGCCGAACCAAGGTTATACCTGTATAGATGAGAACCGTCGAACGAGTCCACGCCGAGGCATGATGGGTCTGTTACCTCTGCTATAGTAAATGAGCGTCACGCTGGGCCGGGCTTTCTTCCCGCGTAAACGGGTTGACGCGGACTTGACCGAGTTGGCAGCCACCGCTTGGACGCGACTAATGGCTCGAGGCCACGAACAAGCGACGTTGATCGCGTATACGTTCCCACGTTTTCAAAAAAAAATAAGAAAGTTGTACTCTTATATTTGTTTGAGAGCAGCCGTGAATGGTCCAGTGTTTGTGTGAACGGAGTGAGTGACGTAGAGCGATCGGCGATGGCTGTTCAATTTCTTCGTGTCGTAAGAATTGTGAGATGTGTCTTTGATATCAAGCTGCAACCGCTTCGGTACTCTTGAGACGTCAATCGAATCCGCGATAATAGACGTCTTGCGAAGCGCGCTGTGCTGTAAGCGGCGCCGTGAGGAATGTCGCGACGACCTGTACAGAACCGGCTGTAGCAGACGACGGAGGATAGGCGGGCCAGGTGAACTTAGCTATACCCTCGCTCTCTCTCACTGCAGGCCAATAATTGGCCCAAGCAGGAGTAGGGAAAACCAGTAAATACAAAAGAAGTCACTTTGAAACCAAAGAAACAGAGAAAGAGGTTGAATCATATTCACACGCACAAGTAAATATGCAGGTGCCAAATGTTTAGTTTTCAGTAATCACGATACAGAGTAAAAAAATACGGTGCAAACACTTCATACTTTTCAACTTGTAAATTCACTTATATATCAGTTGGAACAATATTCCAGAATAAAAAGCACCCAGAGGATCGTAAAGAAACATCACTCTCAAAAATGCCGGGGGTAAACCATTCCATTCAGTGACGGTGCTGGCAAACAGAGAAACCTTGAAACGATTAGTGTCAAGTTTTTCTTTTGAAACGATTACTGAGACGGAGCTCAATCGCACGGAGAATAAATTGCCTTGTATGAGCCGTCTAACCACGATTCCAGTTTCGCGTTAATGAACGATCTTCCGAATTTAGTCGTCTTTCGACGTTTCATAACTGCTTCGCTGGTTTAAGTCGCACACCCCACGGTTCATTCGAAATGGCGAGCTTAATCGATTTAACGTGTCGATTATTTCCATATGAAGCATCACTCTATTATATCCATTCCTTTCAAAGAACTCAGTAGCAGTTTAGGTAGACGCCGTGATAAGTGTAGAAAAGGGGTGATGGTCCCGTAATAGATTGACCAGCGTAGCAACCGGAGTATCTTTTCAGATTCCAAGTGATTGAAAGTGCGAAGGAAAGAGCTACGTCCATGTGGCACCTTGTGCTAAACTACATGGTATCTTCGTTAACGGAACCTTTCGCAAAGAACTTGTTAGACGGAGTGCGAAGAAGAAGGATTGCGAACAAGAGGAGTGCGCGCGAAGCTGCCTTTCTTGCGTGACCGAACCTTGACAGCGCGCCGCGTAACCTTTGCTCCAAACTGTTCTCTCCAGTCACGTTCACTTCTCGAGGCCCAGGTGAAGACAACGTAGTAAATAGATTGGCGGTGCAGCGTGGCAAAGAATATACCCACAATGGGGGCATGAGGTCCAAACAAACCAGTTGGCTTTAGGTAGCTGCTGGGATAGATTCTTCAGAGGACCGGTTAACATTCAGCAAACGTAACACGAGATGTTAGGGAAGGTGCGTGCAGCTTCGTTTGACTACAGTGAAAGCTAATGTCGATAAAACGAATTTCATCCACGCTTGGTCGCTTTATCCATCACACGAAGGTTCGATCTGCGGTTTTGCTGTAGGCGGAGTGACCTAGAGGATGAAGGCGGGAAATGTTTGCGTTTCAGTGGGACATTGTGCGCACGAAACAAACGACCGTCCCTCTTCAAGTTATGGACGAACCCACGTCTTCAGACGTAGGATGCACGCGGGCATTAGCGTTCAAACAATCTTCCATGGTGTTTTCGAGGCCAGAAAATGAATTACGTTTATTTAGTCATTGCCATTTCTTTATTTGTATTATGTCCTCTCCCCTACTCGTAAGGCCGAGGTTCCAAATGCCTCGTCATCACGGTTAACTGCTCCAGAACCCTGTTGTATGGCCCCGGCCTCTTTGTCGTGTAGTTAAGGTCCGGGAGGAACTACTAGAAACAGGTATATCCTGTGGCACTCTTAAAGATATCCCATGCGTCAAAAGCTTGTGGTGTTGTCGACTGCCTTGAGAAGACCCAAAACTAGATAATGTCGCGATTTTTTTTTGTCAGAATTTAGTTCTGACTCTGATAGTATATATGTATCATGTCTTTGATAACTCAGTATTCCGTCCTATTCAAATTCAGCTGGGTCACCGTGCTGTTGAGCTTTTGCAAAACTCAGCGTGGGGACCGCGGGATATCGGAAGCTGTTCTCGTTCGGCAGCCTTGGTGACACTTAGAGATTATTGGAAAGTGATGGCGGGCTAGCCGAAATCAAGCAAATGACATAGAGTGTTAGTAGGTTGTGTATTGACGAATTTAGTGTTACGCAAGAAATTATATAAATGGTAACTGACATCGCAATAGAAGCTGTTATTTTCTTTCAGACGTTCGTATCAAACATGCAGAAAGTGAGCCATTCTTCACCGAAGACAAGTGATTACTGTAGAAAACGACCAACGTTCACTCTCAGAATCCATGCAAATTACAGGACAAAGCAAGCTAGCCGAAAGGCCCCTAAACGGAAAGAGAGTACAGCGTAAACAAATGTCGAATACGGAAGAAAGGCGACATTCATCGCTCGAAGGCGCACGTATTCATTAATATGTTTTCCAAGAAAACAGAAATAGGTGAAGTGATCCTCGCGCGGGTCTGATTCCAGCTGTTTCTAGGAAGAAAAAAGGAATTTCCACGGCATCGCGTGCGCCGAAAGAAAGTGATTAGCCCCGTGTGCCCTGCACGCGAACTCATCAGCCGCGGTGGAGCGCGTACAGAAAGGGGCTGAGCTTTCTAGCGAGCGCGTTGGAGGCGAGCCTTGCACCCACAGCGTCCTCCGTCCTCGAGGTCGCAGGGCCATCGGTTACCTGTGCGCCCTCGTGCGCTCTCAAGTTCGCCTTTGCCCCAATGCGTGCTTTTGTCTCGCGCTCATTTCCATAATGCGACCGGCCTGTTGGGAATGCATTAGTCGCGGCTGGTGTTCTGCTGGCTGCCATCGCGTCTTCTGCGTTTGCCTTGGGCGATGAGTGCCTGCGGAAATTAACGGGCACCCGCTCCTTCTGGATCGCGGAGCACGCGCGACTTAGGGGCGGCGTAGCACAAAGTGCGGTCTTGAGAGGCAGTTCGCCGGAAATTCCATCGCGCCTCTAAGGATGCCCTTGACGAAGATAAGTTATCGGAGATGAGAAACGTCTCAGGTAGGGGTTCTGTACTCCACTTTCGGAGGAACAAGATCGTGTGCCTTAGCAGGCGATCTTTTCACGTCCTTCGTGGAAACATGTACTGGCTTGATGCTTATACAGCAAATAAAGCTGAGCTCAATTGGCTGGGATCGTTCGTAACGTTGCTGAGCTTGGCTGGGATCGCCGTGCTTTGTGCCCCCACTGTAGGCGTGCAGCTTAAAACAGTATGACTTCTACTTGCTTGCTTGCGCATACGTTATTCTGGCTCCTTGAAATGGACTAAAAGGCTGCTCAAGGAAACACTGAATTGTTTTTCGAATTCTCGCTTTTTATGGAACTTAAAGGGCAACTCCAGTTGAAAACGAAACCAAAATAAATGACTGATGTCGCTTTAGTGGCGCGAAATATGATCATAGCCGAAGTATTACGTCAAAGTGAAGCTGCGTACTAAAATAAAAAAACGATTTTAAGATTTTAAAGATGTGACCAGCTGCGCTTTAGCAGGTGGCAAGCGAGTAAGCTTTTAGTCAAGCAACACTGGGTGACGCGTACCGCAGCACCACCCTGACGTCACGTCGCGATTGTACAGCTGATATCAGTGTTGTCATCCCTCTCTAGCAGATAGTTTCGGTTTTGCCGTAGACGCCCTGAAACCAAACTTTGAGCCATGATAATTATAAAACTACACACAATATTCGTAATTCTAAATTCGAAAATATTGACCGGATTTGCCCTATAATGCATCAATTTTATCCTTCCAGAACCTTTGGGCGAATTTATTTTACCTCACAAAATGGGAACTAAACGAGTGGCATCCACTGAAACTTAATCGCCTAATAAGAAAGACGGAGAGAGGGGAAGCAGGAGTAAGAAGGAACTAGATAACGAGACTTTCCTGTCAAACTTCGTGGAAACGACTAGCACTCGTTTCCGTTTTCTACCTGCTACGCGCGCGACGGCGCCGGTATACGATCTTCTCACTGTCTGGTCAGTTTGTGGAGCGAGGAATCCTTCGTTCAGAACACGGTCAGTGTGTTGCGGGATATCTATATTTCCGTGTCAGAATCGTGAAATTCAGTGTCTCCGTAATGCGCGTCACATCGTTTATGAGCACGTATTGGCGAATTTAGGAATCTGGTTTCAAGAGCTTCGCCGAGATGACTTCGTGCCATCCATTGTGCAGAACTCTGACACTCGCCAATAGGGCCACTCAATAAGCCCCACCTCAGTCTAATCGCTGCGGAGAATCAATGTTGCCACTTGTGACCAGCTTTCTGCCGACTTGCTGGTGGAAGTTACAAGAAGTGCTTTACGTCGTCCTGCTTGCTGAAATAGTTCAGAACATAGCAAAGCGATACGCAATGACCTCTTTACACCGTATACCTACCGCGGCAAAGGTCGCATGATCGTAACCGTCGCAAACTGTGCCCGTGCGGCTCTGAGCATCAAGATGGCGGCGCCCACGAACTGCTGGCACCTAAGCAAATGTCACGTGACACGAACGAGCGAATGACCGTCTTCGCGGCATCAGACGATGGTGGTAAGAAAGCGTCAATACTCTGAGCGTAACTTTCTCTAGTATCTCCAAAGTAGAAGTTTGGGCCAGTTGGTCTTTCATGATTGTTCGTCTACCTTCTTGTTCTTGTCCGTGTCCTTGCGCTGTTTTAGTCCTTAGTATCTCCAGTGGAGGCGACACGGGAAGAAGCCCACTTGCTCCCCGAAGACGCCGTATGATCATAGGAGGCACGTCCTTCCATAACGCGGAACAATTAGAGCAAGCACTCTTCAGACGGAGGTGTGCACCGCCACTTAAGCGCCTTGCGTGTCTTTTAATTATCGGCGAGCCGGCCCCGTGAATGGCGTGCGCCGCTTGATCGATTTCACGCCGGCATCGGATGTGCACCATGGACGCACGTGTGAGCGAGAAAGGAACCTGCATCTTGGTGCACCGACCGAAAGGCAGGGCAGCGCGCACGGAACGCCAATCGCTTAAGTCGGTCGTGACGGTTTCGGCGGGTGGACTCCCCAAGGATGGACGGCGTTTGTAGTGTGCCGAAGGACGGATAATTACGAGCTGTACGTAATGAATAATCATCGGAATGATAATAGGAATGAGGGTAGTTGTAGCAAATAATATCGGTGTTAGCTCAACGAAGAAATTACATGTGCGTCGATGAACGGGACTAGCGGCTTTTGAGGTTCACCGACGAGCCCGGCTCTCGTTTTGGGAGCAGTTTTTGTTTTGTTTATCCTCTGGGCAGCCATTCACCCCGATTTTCGCGTATCGTTTTGATTGTATTCCCGTGTTTTGTGATAGATTAGGCACCTATCGAAGGCGGAGAATGAGACAGGTGTCGGATTGATTGCCTCGCGTGCTAGCAGTACTTCCTGGCCAGTGACCATTATTTACTTGTTTTTGTCAGTGTTTGCACTTCTTTCCTATTTCCAGATACACGATGTAGATATTAAAAAGGCGTAATGCCAACGTATATAACGAGGCCGGAAAGCTGCATTTTACAACGTCACCTAAAGAGGCCAACGCGGGGTATGAATTCGACACGAGTGCTGCATCAGCCTCTTTAGGTGACGTTGTAAAAGGCAGCCCTGCGGCCTTGTTATAGGTGTTGACCATACAGCCGCGGGTAACCATTTTCTCAATAAATGAATTTCCTCTTGCCGGGGTGAAGTAAATTAATGGCCATATAATTCTCACTAATTCTAACTAATAAATATAGCGAAGAGATAAAGTTGAAAGTCTAACCTTTTACTTAGCACGACCAAGTAACGAAGTATTCTTATTTATTCTCAAAGTTTCGCGCACATGCACGCAAATGTTCATGGCGCTGAACGCTTTATGTGCGCCTGTCCGTAGGTGTTGCCCTTCTTGGCTAAGGGTGTGCTTGATCAATAACAGCCGATGGGTACAAATCACGAAACGGATAACGAGGCCACGCATGTTTGCGCGAAGAAATTCTTAATTTTCCTGTTCAAAAGGGCTGTGCGCTTCCTAGCATTAATCGGGATTATCCTAAATGTTCGAAAGCGACCTGAAATCTACCCGCAAATAAAAGCCGAAAACGCAGACTCCATTTTAGTTGAGTTCACTTAAGTTGCCAGCTGTGAAGTGATATTTTGATGTCGTCTCACTCTAGGAAAAAGGCTCCGAGTTCATCTTCCTGCAGAACACGCAGCCCGTCAATCTCGGCGAGAAATACTTCGAAGGATCCCAGCGAACTGCCAACCTCATAATACGATTAGATACGAAAAATGCGTATATGCGCAGGGACATTTTAGCGAGTGAAACTCCATGCTCATGATTCCTGCGCACAACGCTTTTTTCCTTCTTAGTCTGTTGTCTATTTGTGTTTAGAGCTTCGTAATTCGCTGGAATCCTTCCATTGTTCGCCGTGATTGGCTGTCTCGTGTTATCCAGGAAAGTCAACTCGCAAACCTTTTCTTGGGGCACATGTTTTGGTTTGCGATAGACCCTCTTCAAAAATCCGCCCCATTACCTGTCCGCCATCGCTTGACCACGTACTCTAGCGTGTATTGAGCGTGTATTGGACATTTGGAAAGCGTCAGCGCTCGGCGTAAACTCGGATTCACTCACGCCTTTCGTGCCCAAGAAATGGTAACCATCAATTTTGCTCGATGGACTTTTGAAAAGGGTCTATTTGTTTGGTCCGTTTATTTTTCTTCAGGCTTGCGATACGGGAGAGAGAGAGAAGAGAGAGAGTAATTGATCCTGAACACCCGTCTTCTAACGTTTACATCGAACGTAGGCTGATCATATTTTCCAATTCGTCGTTGGTCCCAATTCACGACACAGTTTCCATCAAACCTTAATTCCAGGACGCTATATAACAACAACCGGGCAGCTCATTCATCCATCCCGCATCGCGAGCGCGAATTCGGATCAAGGAAGCGCGAACGCCGACAGCACCATTTGTTTGCACAGTGATTCCATCGAGTTGGCAACAACGAGCAGCGCCCGGACACTGTAATCTCGATCAGGGCCACACTGCCCGCGCACGTGACCGGCGCCGCCAATCCGTGTCAGCCGGCTGGTTCGACCTGACTTCGACGTACAATGTCGCCGCTGCGCCGCCGCGCTGGTTCCAGTCCCAGATTTTGGTCACTATACACCGCGCTTCCACCTTGCGATGAACCTCAGCCGACGCTACCGGCCTTCCCGACCAATCCAGCGCTGTGAACGTGTCACGTGACTACGCGGCCCGCACGTCTCTGTCCCTCTCCCGAAGGGGACGTGGCACACATGGCGTTGGATTAGCTTCGATGACTCGTGCAACGGCCCGTGGCTTCCTCTGCGGTGCATCGGGTTGAAACGTAGTAGATATATACATATGCGTAACCCCTGCTCGAGGCATCGCTCCATCGGCCTAATGCGTCGCGTCCCATTCTGGAAATCGGAGCGGCCCATCCAGCAGCCCGCGCACGCAAGCACGCGGGACGGTCACGCAAACGCCGCCACGATCGTGCGCCCTAAGAAGGAAGAAGGCTGGATCCGCCAAAAAAAAAAACTTATTTTAGAAAAAAAAAAAAAGCAGTTGAGGCGTTGAGTGCGTTTTGTTTGTCCTGGCCCTTGTAGTGCGGATGCACAACCTGCAGTACGTGTCGCTTTCCGGAGCAAGCATGCACGAGCAAAACCGCCGCCACTTCGACCCCGCCGACCTTCTTCAAAGTCTCTTCAGAGGAACTTCAGCTTGTATCTTTTTGTTTTCCCCCTATATGCTCTTTGCTTATCTCGATAAACTCTAGCGCCACTATACCTCCGGTAAAACAACAACAACAAAACTCCTCTCTGTCGTTTTTCTCTTTATCTCACCCCATTTCCGTCTCGGTTTAATTTTTATTATCTATTAGTGGAAGTACCAGGCGTCCGCGAGAAAACCGAACCCTGTTTTTTCGCACCGCAAAAATAAACTAGACATCTCGGAGAGCTCCAACTCCGCCAGAACGTAGCCCCAGCCGTTCGAGCAAGATGCCAAAGTTTCAGCACCAACCGTTATCTTATTCAAAAGTTGTAAACGATATTCTGAAAAGGTCAATGGGAAAAGGGTGGCCGACGGAGCTCTCGAATACATGGAGCTCTATGGCGCCAGAAACCGAAAACGGGCGAAAATGGGCCCCATTTTCCCCATTGAAAATTTCCGAAAATCACTTATAACTTCCGAATAAGGTAACGGTTGATGCTGAAAGTTTGGCATCTTGCTCGAACAGCTGGGGCTACGTTTTGACGGAGTTCCAGTTCTCCGAGATGTCTAGTTTACCTTTGCGGTGCGAAAAACAGGGTTCGGTTTTCTTGCGGACGCACGATATAGTGACCACGTGGCAACGTTGACTCTCACGAAGGTACGTTGCGATGAGTGGCAGAAATGGTTTAGGTCCTCGCGCGTTTGCCTGGACATATTGTTTATCACTATTTTTATATCTTGTTGGTTTTGTCTGTGGCCGTATAATATAATACTATCTGGTTTCTACCGGTTTCCTCCTCGTTCCTCAAACACCCCCCCCCCCCCCCCAAAAAAAAAATCTTTTGTTTTGGCAAAGTCGCGGCGTCCACCACGCTCGCTTTCACTTGCAGCGGGCAGGTACAGCGAGCGAAGGACTGAATCAAACGGTATAGCATGATATTAAGCTTCATGCAGTCTGTTATTCGGACACGTTAGTTCATTTAGGACAGGTTAGTTAAGTGTCACGTGTAGCATCCACACGCGGTTGTCCCTTCGTTCAGGGACAGTCGATTCGGCCGTCTTTAGTAGAGATCCGTTCGTTCGCACGAGCTCGTCTTGTAAGGCCCCGTAAGAAGCTTCGTCATTGCGTCGTCCATAGGCGTAGACTACGGGGCATCGTGCTCGTGCCCCTGGTAAGATCCGGAAAAAGGGAGGGGCACAGCCCCCCCCCTCCGGGCCCGGGCCATGATTCTTACCGAGACGCTGTTTACGCGCCATGTAACGAGCTTCTAGTGGTGGCATGTAAACAAAATAACGCCCACGTTGCCTTTATTGACAAAATACATGGGAAATGGAATCCCAGCGTGCTTTCGTTAGCTTCAATCTCCAGTTCTGGCGAAAAGGTAACGCGCAGCACACCCCCCCCCCCCAGGGAAAATGGAAAGTCTACGCCGCTGGTGTCGTCGACAAGCTCGTCTTCTTGTAGCAGCATTTGTCCGTGCCTGACCCAGAGATGAGGTTTCGTCGTTCGAGTTCGTACCCTTTGGATATGGGGATGATTGAGGGCTCGCTTTATTCGTGTATTTTCTGCTTCATGTTCACTTGTTTTCGTCCCGATGTATCTATGTTTCCTCAGGTAAGCTACATGTTGAGTGGAAGGAAAACGTAAAATCTGTGGAACCGTAGATGGCCGTTCACCAGTGATATGAAACTTTAAAAAAAAAAGTGCGACATAAATGTTAATCTATAATTTTCGCTGGATGACGCTTCTGTGATCAGAATTTTCGGTCCTACACAAACTGCTCAAATCACAAACCGCAACGTTTCGCAGTATATGCCTACGCTGTAAACGATGCACTTGGGAGTGCTTCGTTCGGGCTTTTGGTATTCCACGGGTGTTTTACCCGGTGTTTGTACCGACATCATCCAAAACAATGCACCGCCTCCTGCCAAAAACGGGCCGCAACACGGCGGCGGCAAACCAGGAGAGTTAAATGTAAACATTTTCGACGGACATCCGTCTGGTTAGAAATGATTTATAAAACTTCAACGTGAAACTCTAACCAAGCTTTATTAAAAGCAAAAATCCCGACGTTTCGGAACCAACTCGGTTCCTTGTTCACGGGTGACTGTTTTTGGAATCCGGAGAGCACCCGGGGGTGTTCAGGTTCGTGGGCAGGCCGTTCCGCGGGACAAAAACAGTCACCCGTGAACAAGGAACCGAGTTGGTTCCGAAACGTCGGGATTTTCGCTTTTAATAAAGCTTGGTTAGAGTTTCACGTTGAAGTTTTATAAACCAGGAGAGTAGTTCGCAAGAAAGTTAGCCATCGTGCCGATATAGACTGAATTAGTTTCGTGTTCATACGTAATCTTCCAGATATCCAATCACGATGTGTCGGTGTCGGGCTGACTAACTCTCGAACTGTATTGTCTTCTAGTTCTGTTTACGCAAAGCGTTCTCCGCTAATTCCTCACATAAGAAACAAATAAATAAAAACATCAACAGAGAAAGAAAAAAAAGGTTTTCTTCCACTTCGTTTTACGCAAAACGTTCTCTGTTAATTCCTCACAGAAAAAAAAGAAAGGCTAATGTTTTTAAATTTACCGAAACAATCCAGACCCTGCGAGCTGATCCACCGCCAGTCCACGCGGCGAGTAGCGGATCATTAGCGCGTCTGGGAACGGGGTTAAAAGGGGCCTAACGTATATGCACGCAGCGCAGCGGCGCGTGCCTTATCTCATCGCTCGCTTATTATTCCCCCCGACCCGCCCCCTGCCGCCCGCGTCTCTTCGAAACAGGCTGGACGCAATCCATACGTCCGAGACAAAGCAACAACGACGCAGCGCGTCGGGGAGGGCACGGGGGCGCTATCTGAGACGAGGTACTACTCTACCGCATGGTATATATACTATCTACCTTGTTGTTGTTGTTGTTGTTAGTTCTGCCGCCGCCGTCGCTCTTCGCGGTTTCAGATAGCACGATAAGCCTGCTCGCGTTCTCCTCCCACTCGTTTTGCGCGAGGAGATGACTTAATGGAAGTGCATCTTATCGAACCGCATAATAGTTTCGGAGCATACGCGCGGCCGAGAAAACGCACATGCTGCGTTTCACTTCACGATGGACCGCACAGAACGCTACGAACCGCCGGGGCCAATCCGATTCCGCGTGTGTGTCACGTGACCTAAGGGATGTGTTGTGCAGCGGCGCGCGGGGTGTGCGGTCACGTGATGCGCTGACAGCGCGGATTGGCTGGCATGGCTCGTAGCTCCCGCTGTGATTCGTCGTAAGATGAAATGGGGTATACGGTTGCGGGGTCTCTTGTCTGCTTCGAGCCCGTGATTTTGGCAGCGCTGCCTCTATATGCTGGCGAAGAGAGCGTTATTATTATTTTTTTTTTGTATACGCCTTAATACGCGGGGGAGGAAGACGTATTCCGCGCAAGCCTCGGTATTGTCGTCCCAGGCACGATTGTGGCACGGAGCAGGAAAAAGAGCGCGTCTGATCGTGGGCTCGGTCGTCCGGCTCTGGCGTATGCGGGTTACAGCAACGGTGGTCAAGGTCGAGCTTTTTGATGGCAAGAAATCGCAGTTCTCTATCGGTGCGTGAAAAAACAAAAATAAACTATCTTTTTTTTTTTTTTTTTCCTAGGGTGGTTTAGTTTGGGGTTATGCCCATCTTCGTTTTGATGGCTCGGGGTTTGGTTGCGTGGGCGCAGGGTATTCTCTGTGCTTTCGCTTTCTCTCGTTTTGGAACGAGCGCTCGGAATGAGGTGTCGGGATATCTCGAGTGTTTTGTACGTGTAGCTGTAGTCTCTTGCTACATAAGATAGGCAGGGGAAGATCCACCTCCAGCATGCTCTCGTTCCATTCCGTCGTGACCTGGCTGCGCGCACCGCGGTGTTATCGGGGGTAGAAAGATCGCGCTGGATGGAGGAGGAGTTTCTACTGCAGCTCTTATGTTACAAGAAATTGTAGTTCTGATCTCCTCGCTGATTTTTTTTTTAAATTTTTTGTGAGCGTGTATTTTTTTGAACGGTTGGGTACTTTCTTTGTCAATCAAACTAGCTTTTGTGAGGCAGTTGATATGATATTACCAAACGCGCGTTAATGTCCTCATCGTTGACTATATTAAATACGTCTCGAAGAATAATTTCTAATACGCATATGTACGGTATCATTCAGGTATTAGTTCTCCTTGGAGTCGGGTAAGGGCACCGATAGACCGCTCGAGCATTTTGAATTTCGATGACAACTGTATGCTCGCCCGTACCTCACGTCCGATACACCGTCACAAGAAGTTCTGCACCAGTATTAGCGACTCCGACGGAACGACTTCTGACTTGCTCTGTTCCACGTTTTGGGTAAGCTGTAGCAAAACTGTCGTACCGTAATAAAAAAAAAACTTTTTTTTTTTTGGTGGGGGGTGTAATTTTAGCAGTCAGTGCCTGACAGCTTCGTGCAGGAGTATGAAAATGTGAAATTGTGGACAGCCATTTATTCAAGGTCACGCGCACCGAAATCTTTTAAGCACCTGGCGGTTGAAACAAACTACGAAGTGAGGTCCAAACACGTCTAGCAGGAATCACCAGGAGAGTACCCGAGCAAGGCGTCCTGCACCCACGTAAAGCGAACTTTCCTAAGCCTGCAGTTGGTGCATGCTTGCCCAGTGAGCAGAAAAATGTCAGCAGTGCAGGATAGTTCGACCGCATCATAGTGTCGGCGTGCGCACTTATACTCACTACTGCGCGATGCACGTTAAATACCCCAAGCCCCAGGTTCAAAGTCGTACCGTACTGTACACTAGCCGAATTTCCCCGCTGAATTGTAGACGCCATGGTTTAGCACGCTTGAAATGCCAAAGCCCTGGCGCATGAGCAGACTAGACGTAAAGCTATAGCATCTCATCTGCTCGCGTGAACCAAATTTAAAAATGTTTTTTTCTTTTTTACAGGCAGTTTACAACAAGACTTAATTCATGTCAAGTAACCTGACCCAGAAACACTTGGGTGCCTCGTGACTTTTGAACATGCAAGCGCAGCCAAAGCACGACGGAAGGCAACCAGGGCGTGCCGGGGGTTGGATATCCGAAGAGGAAGCGCTGCGCTCCGTAAAAATCAAAACACCTGTCGCGTTTTTTCTTCTCTCTTCTGTCTTTTAAATGCACTACTGTATGAAAATTGAAGCCCAAAACCAGCATAAATTAGTCCATAAAAAAAAACCGAGACAAAAGAAAATTAAAATTAAACGGTCCAACAGGGATTATCGTTACGAAATGCCTGTTTTTTTTTTTTCTTCATTTTTTTATTATAAATTAGTAGATTGGAGCAGTTTATATTCCCCGTTTCTTTTCTAGAGAAATCAGAACTTACCCTTCTTTCAAATCAGTTAAAACAGATGAACCGGATATGCTGACCTGCTCTTATGTTGTAAGTATATAGCACAGCTGCGACTAATCCTATACGCGGCAAAGGCGATCAGAAACGTTCGCGGTTCCTCCGACGATGTAAACCGGTCAGTTTTTTAAGTACGATTCTCGGCCATACATTTTATGCAAGTCTTTCGGACACGAAAGCAACAGCCAACAACAAGAAGACAGGAAGAACACGCAAAAACGTTTCCCGTCGTGTTTCTAAACATGCCCAACACCCCTTCCGAGCTCGCTCCGCTGAGCCAACAACGTCGGAAGCAATTTACGACTCTATAATAAACCTATCGAGAGCGTGGGCAACCGAGGAGGCCCGGCTTTTGATCTCCTCGCCGATGCCACGCGGTTTTCATCCGCCGCCTTTTTTTTACAGGCGGCAAACCGAGAAACAATAACAGCAACAAAAAACAGAAGGTAAGCGACGAAGCGCGGAAAATGGCGTGCAAGGCGTGTTCCTGTCTAAAGGTGAGAGACCCCGTAAACATAAAGGGGGAAGAAGCTGCTCCGAGAAGCCGGTCGGGCAAACTGCGGCGTCGCCAGTGTATACGCTCGGCTCTTAAAAAGGGGGAGCCGAACAAAGCAAACATGAAAAACAACGACAGGAGAAGAATACGGGAAAAGGCAAACGCATCGGCTAATTCCGTCTGGACTATTCCTGAGATGAAATAGGAGCTTTGTGGGAGCTTGGAACTACCGCTTCGATCACCGTTTTTTTATGCTTCTGTAGGCTGTTCTTGGGGCCACGGTGGAAGGAGAGAGAGAAAGGTGCCTGAACGGCCCCGCCTCGCCACGGAACAAGTGTGTCGAAGGTTCGCTCGCCTTTCTGGCAAAACACCGTGAGATGGCGCAACACGACTAGGGGCTCGAGGAACCGTCCTTATTCGCGCACACATTTTTAAGGCCGCGCGGCCCACGACCGCTACCGCGCCTGCGCGGGATCCCTAAACCGACAGTGCCCCTGCCGGAAGGTGCGCGAAGCCCGAGTGAAATTTCGCGTCCAACCAGTGATTCGACCCGAAGACAAGTCGAGGTTTTCGTGTACGCTCTCATTGGACCCGAAGCTAAACCGAACGGTGACGAAGGAATCGAGGGCCAATAAGCTCGCCGTGCTAGGTCGTGCTGTAGTGATGCCATAATTTGACGCGGCGGCTCCTAATCTAGGTTAGTGCGGCGCAGAGGAGCGGTCTAGGGATAGCCGTGAGTCGTGCGAGTGGAACGGCCAGCTACCGCCTGCCTAGTGGACCGAAGCATGCGGCGGCATGTTTTCAAAGCCGTGCGGATGTTTTCGTTGGATTAATCCACACGATGCATGAGGACTCACTGTTTTGTAAATGTTCAGCGACCGTGTAGTACCGTGCGCTACCGCGATTCGTGAACGCGAATCAAACTCCTCTTGGAGCCGCGTCTTACTGCACCGATGAGGCGTTCTCTTTCTCAACGCAATGTACGCACGGCCGTCACGCCGTGGCGTATATGCATGGTTGCAGTTCAGATGCTGCAGCCGACCTGTCTTTGAGGGGGCCTTCGACCGCGTGTATCTCTTCGTTGTTGACACAGATCCAGCGAGACCGGCCCGTCCCGACGGACTGGCAGTGAGATATCGCCGCACAAGGGGCCCCTGCCACACCACGCGTATCAAATTACGACTGTATTTGAGGAAACTAACTTTGCATGCGGTGTTACTATATTGTTTTTTTTACTTGGGCTTTGTTTTTTTTTTTGAGTTTTGTAAGACGTACTCCTATCTCTTTGGGAGAGCGAGCCAGCTTACGCAAACTCGGCGACGAGTTATGTTCACTGGCAAAGTAGTTTCTATGACGGGACCGTGACCATACCCTTCGTCTCCGTGTGCACAAGCGTGCCACACGATCAGCCTGTCAATGATGTTCGGCGTTTGAGCCGTAAAGAGAAAAGTCGAGTCTATAAAAAGAAAATAAGAAAAAAGTTAGGACCCGATTCGGAAACACCCTTCTAATCGTAGATATGCACGTGACGTCACTACCCTGTATCAAGAGCCAGCTGTGCAGGGACATTCCGCTTAACGTTTTCCACAGTTGTATTAACGTAGGTGTTGTATTTGAGCAACACGGGTTTCTTGTTATCCGGTGGACGCGCCGCAAAAAAGGACAGTGATCGACTCTCCACGTGTTATGCAGAAAAGTAAACGTGCAAGTGGGTGATTTTTTTTTTCGGGCGACACTTTATTATGTTAGCGTCGTGGCTTTTTTTGTTTATTGTGCTGGACAACTTTCACCTCGCTCTTCGAGCCTCGTCAGTCTTTTCGCTACTTATGTTGGTCAGAGCGATTGGCTTTCTGCGTGTTCTGTGGGGAAGCAGGCACACGGGTATTTTTGAGTGTATGGGTGATCAAGAAGACGGCAAGGGGGAGGCCCAGGGTGGCTTTCGGTCTGCTTTCTGGAAAGTTACACTCCGACGCGGCCGCCTATTGTGGTCATTTTCTTTTAAATTTATTTTACACATTTTGTTTTCACACACGTGGAACAAATCGTCAAATCGACAAAAATAAGCCGCCACTCTCCGTAAGCGGCGAAGATTAAAAAAAAAAAAAGGAAATCAGAACGGCAATTTGTATTAGACGGCTGCATTATGCAGCGGGAAAGCAGAAATGACAAATACGATTCGCGAACCGATGCCGAACCAAGATGCACTGCGCGCTCCCTAAAGTCACGGTCACACATGCTGATACATCGGACATCATACATGATGCATCATACTTTCTGAGGTGTGTTTCTTCCTCGGATGACAGTCACATTGATCATACAAAAAAAAACTGGACATGTTGGAAGCATGTATACATGTTTCGGCCATGCTCGAGGGACGTCCGCGGAAAATTCGCTCATCATGTCTACGACGAACACCGCGTCTTTTGTATCGTGTGCACGGGCAGTGCGAACTGCGGCTCCACGTGTTGTCTCGGGCAGCCACACACAGCGGCATTGCGCAGGCTCTCTGCCCTTGGGATGTCCTTTGTTTTCTCCCTGCTTCGAGTCGAGCGCAGACGCAACAACGGACACGTCGAAGAGGGCAAGAAGGGGGCGTCCCCCAGACGCAGTCTCTCGGCTGGTGAGCGATGGCTCACCACCGCGGAGGCCCCCGATCGGCCACTACCGCGTTACGGTGGCCCCGAGACTCCGAGAGACTGACCTTCGTGGGGTTAAAGGGGGTCGCGTGAAGAAGCGCCGGTCGCCCGCCGCTGCCGCCGTCCCCGCCGCCGCGGCTGCTGCTGCGCACAAAGCGCCCGGTGTACGTTGGCGCTGGTGCCGCGACGTACTCCTCCCAAATTACGGCCGTTTCGTCGGGCCACCCCTGCGGAGGCCGTCACACCGTTGGCCCCAAAATCACGAGCCCGCTTTTGCTTGGCGTCACGTGCGCGGGCTAGAGGGCCTAGATGTAAGAGAGGGTGCAACTGACACCACGGAGAGCGTTTGCGATTTAATGGCGCGCGCATACGTGCCCCCTTCCCCTGACCTTTCTTCCGTCTGTCGCCATTTTCGGAGGGCCCCGCGGTCTGCACGACCAACAGTGTCAGCACCTATATGCGCTTATTTCGCCGTTTTTTGGCGATGTTTTTTGTAAATAACAATATCATAAAGCATAAAAAGAAAAAAAATGAAAAGTTATGCACGGCATGGTGCCAATGCGTTTTGACGGGCGGGGGCATGTTGGGCTACCTTTCGTTTGTAGTTTGCCGACAACTGTCTAGACGGCGCCCAAGACTAGAAAACGCGCACCGGGTTGCGGATTGTAGCTTTCGGTTGTGGAGAATGGTATAGATGGATGCTTGTGCTTAGCGGCGATATGAGATTCTTGGCCCTTCTCCATTAAATCAGAATTTAATCGTAGATTAGTTACTCGTTGGATTTAGAAGCTTTGGCTAGGTGGCGCGAACCGCCGCCCGATTCAAAGGGTTCAGAGGTATCCATCCATCCATCCATCCAGGTCCAGTGCGCATGCGTCGCGTTGTCGCATGGTGAGGAGGAAAGCGGGCGGAGAAGTGGAGGCGTTTGCAGACGATAGAGTCAACGGTTTCCTCGCAACTTGGTTGTGCATACGCGGCCCATAAAACACGTGACCGCGGTCGAGCCGTTGGAATCACTCTTAAACCTGGGCACACCAGCGCGGGTTCTCCTCGAAATAGAAGGCATGAGACGCTGCGCGTATACCGCCGCGTGAGCGCATGTGTGTACGTGCTTCCCCCTTGGTGTGTACGTGAGGCGCTGGCGAACAAAGCGAGCCGATGCACGAGGTGGCAAGAAGCGTTCGGTCTTGCAAAGTTGCGAACAGCGTGGTTGGGATCGATTCGAAGGAGCGGCAGACAGCCTGGTCGAAATATATGCCCTCGTAAGGCGCTGGTATTGGTCTAACGCTGTGGTTCTCAACCATTTATGTTTGGCGCACCCCTTGTGGATCGGCGGAGATGATGGAGGACTCCGTTCGTGGTGAGGGGAAGCGAAATGTATAGGTTAATTATGACAATGAATTAATAAATAGATATAACTAAATGCTTGTGTGAAGTAAACTTCTCTCCTTGGCATACACACGAAAGAACTCACCCTAAAATCAGAACGTTTCTTCTCAGTCTGAAAAAAAAAATATATTTTTTTTTTTGCCGGGCTCGACTGATGAAGCGGGGCTTTGCAGACCCCTAGAATGCCTTCGGGGACCACCATTTGAGGACCACTGGTCTAACGGACGCCTTCCAGGATAGCTAACTCTTGATGTTGGTTCGGTTGAAAGGCCGCTTATATAGACCGTTCCAGCTCTTATCTTCCAGTCGAAAAATGCTGAGTCACTGGACTGTTACGCATGCGTGGCGTCTCATATTTCGTGGAAGACAGCTACTGCGCACGCTCAGAACGCCTTCCACAGCCCAGAAGACAAAGATGGCAGCGCCCAGAAGGCGGTATTTGGAAAGGCCTATAGCCAAGACAAACTGTATCCAATGTGTCCAGTTTATAAAGCTGCTGCTATCTAGTCTGTCCCAAGTTTGTATCAGTGCGACTATGTCCTTCAATTCGCAGTATGGTTATTTGTTCTTTGGCGCGTCCAGAAACGTAATAATAATTTCACTTGCCGAACTGGTCGCTTTTTTTTTTCTACTTTACGCTCGTGACAATATTGAGTTACTCTCGCCCTTTATCTGGCTACGATTAAAAGGCCGCTCTATATACTCGAGGTCGAGACAAAATCGGACGCTTTTCTGCTGGCCCCGCCTTATGGCTATAGACCTCAGTGCCTAATGACGTAAAGTGATAAAAGTAATTGTGTTGCACGTGTTTAGGCAGCGGGATGGTAGCCAGCCCCAGCCGGTGTCATGGTGTCTCCGCTGAAGGCGACAAAATTTAGCCAATGCAGTACGACAGCTAGCCTGGGGTCTCGAACGTGCATCACGTATTTTGATACACGCCCGCACGCTGGTGCGATGCTCATTCAGATTGAAACGGGCAGGAGTGCGGTGAAGACCGAGCCCACAACCCCTGGGTTCGATCCCCCCCCTTCCCCTCCCAACCCGCCCACGTGGCTCAAACCTACAAGGACGGGTAATCATAACTAGCCCAGTGCACAGTCAGTATGGTCTTCACTGTTCAGCTAGTCTTGCTCCTCGTCAGATATCTCCGTGGCATCCTGGGGGATCGGTGGCCGAGTGGGCTAGCGCACAACAGCTCGGAGCACGTGGAGCGAAAGTTCGCTCTGCAGAACCCAGGGATCCTGGGTTCTGCCCGTTTCGATCGGGATGAGCATCGTACCGGCGCGCGGTCGTGTATCACTACTGCGTGATGCATGTTAAAAATCCCAAGCTAGCAGTCGTACTGCACTGGCTAAATTACTTATCTACAGTGGGTTACAATGTCACCATGTTCTGGCAGATTAACCTCCTGCTGTATAAACAACTAAAGACTAATTTGACTCTTTTTGTCCGCGGCATCCTTTAGGGTATATTGTTTATTTTAATATATGAAGAAAGCTGAAACCTCCGGTTTAAGTTCAAGTAAAAAAAGAACACTTATATTTTTAAAGTAAATGAATAAATTAACTACATTTATTTAATTTAAATCAAATTAGTTTCATTTAAATCGCGGTAGTTAGAAAATAGTGACTCTTTATCACTACGTACATTTGTAAACATGGCAGACTGATTGATCCATCCGCCTGATCGCTGATAATCAATCAATCAATCAAACAATGCCAAAGAAAGAATCAGTGGAAATTTAAAGTAATCTTTAATTAACAACATTTTATTGTTGTGATACAGAAAAAAAAAACAGATTCATCTTTTACTTATTTGAAAAGCTTTATCTGCTTTTTCTTTCACGTTCTGATCTGCTTGCAATAAGAAATTACTTTGCTAGCTTTCGTTTCTTTCGCGTTTTGGTTTGATTGCAATAGGACGTCACGGGGTATTCACACGAGGGGGAAATCCCGGGGATTTCTCCTCGGCACGCGCGCATCACCAGATCAAAACGCGAGGCTTTTGCACATCGCAAAGCCTGACGTTTTCGTCGTGGGATGCGCGTGCCGGGGAGAAATCCCCGGGATTTCTCCCTCGTGTGAATACCCCTAACGAACAGAGTGGAAGGTTGGGAGAAAGCCCAATGCTCCGATTTGCTCAGAAGAGTGCTGACTTTCGCTCCTATTTAGCCTGGTCATAGCCCCCTCTATACTCACAAAGCCTGGCAGTTCGATGACGGAGCCACAGAGTGAGTGCCCGGTCGCAGATTTGGAGCGCGAGGATCTGGTAGTACAGATCATTTCTCGGGGAGCCTGTACTCAGCGGACAGCTTTTGCAGCGGCGAGGACCCGAAACATGGTTTTCAAACCCGACGGGAAAAGAAGCCGTAGCCCGAGGAACGCGAGACGCACGAGCGGACATTCCATCGCTCGGGACAAGTGTGTTTCGGCGTCTCGCCGCAGCGGGGCGCCCGTTACATGCACTCTTGTCTGCCGCTCTACCTTTTCACTTTCAGCGGCCGCGTCACGTGACCATCTGCCAGGCTTCGTCAGTATAGAGGAGGCTATGGCCTGGTATGAATTGTTTTTGCTTGATGATTATCTGTTTTATGTACAAAACAAAGGCACATAGAAAGCATCAAATGCTAGGCAAATGGTAAACAAATATAGTTTTTGGAATATTTTTTGCAGGAAAGGTTTGATTTAAGTCATCTAAATTTTGGTCTGAATGATTTAAACCACGATTTAAATCATCCTAATTTTCTTTTCTACCCTCGTTCGAATCTTCAGATTACAATCCGACGGATGTGTGGAACCGGCGCTGCTAGGCCCAGGCGGTGACGTTTTCATATGATACTGTAGATCCGCATTCTCGCATCATGCACTCGGCCACCAATCTCCCTCCCCCCCCCCCCTCTTTTTTATTTTTTTCGAACGACTTATTCCGCTGCTTATTATTCAACGCGAAATAGATGAACCGGGATGGCTTATTTCTGCCGTGGTATCACCCTTGCTGATGATCCTGGTGGGATTCTAATGTTTCCTAACTTTCACCCACGCTCTTGATTGGCCTTCTAATGCACTTTTGCCACTTCCAGCCTACGATGTTTAAGCGCCAATGTATAAGGTAGACACGTAGAGGTCAGTATCTCCCGCCTCCGTGGCACGACAGCTCACGTTTTCTCTTCTCACGCCCACAATCGAAAGCAGTCTCTTGATTCAAACGCCAACTCGACCATCCAGACCACCGCGTTGTACTTTCACATGCCATCCCACCCTCCTATCGAGACCGAGCAACAAAAGCCAAACCCACAGGCAAATCAAAGCGCACCCGAACAACGCGAGCCTCGATCCCAGGTACGATACGCCGCCCATGTCTTTTGGAAGCACATCGCGATCACGATCGTGCGATCGCTTTGTCTGCCATACCACCACGCTCGCACGCCCCCGGCAACAGCAGCACGGCGGGGCAGACGAAATACCTTTTTCCGCGTCTTCTTCGTCGCCTCCTCGGCATCCATGGCCACTGGCGAGCACCACGCATTCCGGCCAAATTGCAGGCCAGTCCCCCGGTATTATGTAACTCGGGCACACTCGGTGTGCGGGGCGCGTGTGGATCTACACGCCGCCAACCTTCGGAGCGGCGTTGGAAGAGTTCGCCCCAAAGTGTGGCCCGACCGCTTCGCAAGAACGGCCTCATTGTCCATCCTGCAGGGCTGCCTCTTGGTGCTGTCGGTCTTCGGGCTCGGACGAAGGGAAGGCGCTGCTTTCGCACAAGTGTGCTACATCACCACGCAGCGGACGCTGTTGCTATATTGCCGCTTTTGTTGTTGCGATGGTCGTCGACGGCAATAAAGAAACCACTGTGTCTGTCCATAAAGCACGGTACCGTTGTTCTCCGCTTATTCTTTGCGCCCCGCACGTGCTTCTGTGGCGAGCGAGCGAGAAGACGAGCTGCGCGATTTTTTGAGAAAGAAATAAAGGAAGAAAAGTGCGACCTGTCCACAAAGATACCGGCGCTCACGTCTTCGCGGAAGGTGCGCTCAGCGGGCACGCGGACTGCGTGGCGCGTGATTTATTTGCCCGCGAACTGTGCCTTCGCCGTTGTCGCGTCGCGGGTAAGCGATGATGATCGACGACGGCAAATGGAAATGAAAACTGCGTCGGTCGGCTTCGCAGGTGTCCACCCCCTGATGTGCGTCCGTGTTCGAAGCTGAGTTCCGCCAACTTCAACTTTAAATGGCCCATTCACACACTTGCGCGTGAATGCGTTCGACTGCGTATATATAGGGTTGTTCGTTTTCGGGTTTTATATTTTTTTAAATTAGGGGGTTAAAATCGGGTGCTATTTTTCAAGCTGATAATCGGGGAGAAATCGGTTTTTTTGTGGAAACAATCCGAAATTCGGGTTTTTTCGGGTTAAATTTAGAAATGTACTCAGTAATACATTCGTTTTCTTTTTTATTGAAGTTACGTGGCGTGCCGAGATGATTCTACCTGCACAGGGGGGACGGAAATGTCCCTCCGAGGCCCAACACCTATTGTCGCTTTTCCTCGGCCGGCCTCTGTAGAATGTCACGGTGAGTTAGCCGCGCTCGTTGGGCGGTTGCTTGAGAGTCGTGTAGCGTCCACAGTGCCGCACGCAGCTTGCGAAATGAACTATAGGTCACTGTTTTCCCGAAATAGGGTAGCTAGCGTGTGTGTGCCGCAAACTCTGTGCGGTGTAAAAATAAATAGGTTGGTTATGTGGTTTTGGATTTCGGGGAGAAATCGGGTTTAACCCGATTCTCTTCAAACATGATCGGGGTGTAAAATAGGGTAAAATCGAGTTTTACCCGAAAACGAACAACCCTACGTATATATTCGCGGCGAGAAGTTTGAGTTACGCCGCCTGGTGGAATTTTTTCACGACCCAGAGTGATGGCATTTCAACTTCCTCTGCTGGTGCAAGCACGTGCAATGCCAAGCTTCTGTGCACTATGGAAAATTAAGACATTGTAGCGGGGGTAGCACGTACACCGCCCATAGTGAGGAAAACAGAAGCGCCCCTAACGAGTTCCTCACCGCACATAGCGGCGAGATACCATGTGCGTCGTATGGAGCGTTGCAATCGATTCAGAGCAGTAGCTTGGCACGCAGCATGCGAAGCACTAATGTCCCGATGATTCGCAGTCGCACGCAGTCTAACGCGGCAGTCATACGCACTCAAGTGCAACTCTGTCCACACTCAAAGGGACCATGAAATTATTTTTGCAACGTCTTCTTTCTTAGCTTTAATGCTCAACTCAAAGGCGAGTGAGAAGCCACGTGGTCGTGTCGTGCTTGAGTACCAGATGCGATGACTCCAAGCTTCCACCGTGCTTTTTAAGCGCACCATGTAATGTGTCATTCGCAAGCGATGATAAGTGGCGTCATGGCCTCATTGGTCACGAACGCGAATCCAAATGTTTGTCGACGCATTGATTGTTGACGAGCGCATACGTCCGAGTGACGGAGTTTCCGCGTCCACTGCGTGAGCTTGGTTCGGCTGATCTGCTTGGGCTCTGCGGATGCATCACACTGAAAAGGCTGAGAGCTTTCGAAGGAAAGGTGGGAAGAAATAGTCCGCTATATTTTCGAACTTTCGTACCAAAAAGCAGGCTTTTGACTTTCTACCCTCCTTCTTTTGGCTCGCTGTATACGATATGCGACTGGTAAAATCCCATTCTAAAATCATTTATCCCAGCCCAATATTCATTTCATGTGCAGCCAATGCCACAAGCACGAGAGCTCGAGGTCGCTGCTTTGAAGCGTTCTATACCCAGAACGAGCACTCGCGCTAGAAATGCACCTCTCAAAGCCAGCACCGCGGGCTAGCTCCCGCTTGTAGCTTTGACTGCGGTCTCAACTTCTTTTTTTGTTTTGTTTTTGTGTCGTGTTTTTTTTTTAATCTTAAAAGCATAGCAGGGAGACTTGTTTTTTTTAATTTTTCCACGGAACAAAAAATAGGCGCAATAGTGTTTACACCGTTAAATCGACGTCACGGCCCGTTCTACGCCCCGCCCACAGATCAGGACCCCACCCATTACTACTGAATTGGCTTGGCTACTCGACCGATCATGCTGCTCAGAAGCCTATTGTCTACATTTTCCCGACATCCGGTGCGTCTAGTCTGGAAGTCTGACACCGCGTGCTTGTCGTGCGAGCAGACGCGCGGCAACATCTGGCATCGTCTGCTATTCGACCACCATTTATCGTCGTCTGCAATGCCCCAGACACGGACGTGAAAGCTGCTTGTCGGCGTCCGTTTTGGCCCTCGTCCGTCTGCTATTCCGCCCCCGTCTAAAAACTTCTGCAACGTTTGCAAGACGCGTCCATGAAAGCGGCGTTCTAGCGTTCCATCGTGCACGAGCCACAGTCCAATACAAGCGTCTTTCTGCGTCTGCCAATGTTACTAAACCACTCAGTTGGGAAACTGCCATAGAGACTGCTCTGGGAAAATGGTCCCGATCTGTCCTCGAGAACCGAGCTAATGGCGAACACAGCGCCGCCATTTCTCCCGCAGCGGCCACTCGAGGAACCGCACGTTACTTCTATTTTGACTTTAATCGGCCATTTCGACGCCGAAACAGATACAGTAGAAGAGGCTACAGGGGTGTCATACCCCATCTCCCCAGCGGACGCGCCCCATCTACTCAGTTAAATGCACCTAGGTCGGACGCGCTACCTGAAAGCACCGCTGAGGCATGGTTGTATAAAAACAATATTAGTTGTGCCGCAAAACCTTTCAAACTAAAGCTTTTAAAAACATCACGCGCCCGTCATTTTGTACTAAACTCTAATAAATTTCATACAAAAAGAGTCTTTTTCGTTTGTTTTTACGCAAAAACATGCTTTCTAAAAGCTCAGGGTGACCACAGTACAGACACATGATAAAGAGT